>JAIUND010003808.1:0-14255 GCA_034699125.1 Gisinianus flammeolus
AAGAATGGCCTTCCTGTCATTCAAAACTTAAAAGCTGTACTGTGCAGTTTCCCCGGGGATTAGGAACCCGGGTGGCATATACAGACTACACACACAATAGGTGAATGAATATACAGGAGGATTGAGGCCTTCGTTTTGGACCCTTAAGGGTTTATCACGGATTTTGTGAAATTCCTCAAGTGCACACCTCTAAATCGGTTGTGTTCTCACGATGGTTTTTCCATAATTTTTAAGAAATCACCAATGCAAACATTCAATTGGAATGGCAATTCGGTTAAAAATAATACAATGTCCACATGCAGAGAGATGTCGAGGAATTGTAATTCACCAAATCCGCTTTGGTTCTTCAGAGAAACTGAGTTTCCTATATAGAACCCTTTACTTCAGCAAATCATATATACTTGTATTTTTTATATTTTTACTTGAACTTTCCATATTTTTGCTTGTCCTGAATATACTGGAATTGTTTATATATTTACTTGAACTTTCTATATTTTTGCTTGAAAACATTTACTTGAATATTAAATAAAAATACTTGTATTGTCTATATTTTTACTGGTGCAATATATTTAACCCATTAAAAAATGCAAAAATGATTGCTTGATAGCGTGTCGAAAATTTATTTTTGAGATTTTGATGTTAAATATTTTTAAAAAAATGTTGAAAATTAAAAGATAATTGTACTTTTGAAACGTAGATTAAAGTGACTTTGAGTTTAAATGTAACTTAGAAATTTTCGACACGCGACTAATATTGATTTTAGGTAATTTATTTTGTATCAGTAATTGGACTACGACTTGTAATAATTGATAGGCATAGCTTTAAAAATCTCCAATTAGCCTAATGCAATTAGGGAGTTTGTGGGAAATACCGCCCAGCGCTAGTTGCAAGTCAAATTGTCGATTTCTCATTTCTCGCTCTCTATAGACAATATTTTCTTGTTTCCATGCATGAAAAGCAAAAGTATTAGATAAATGTATGTGCATGACTGTTGTCGTGCATGCTGTCTAAAAAAGTTCCCACTTTGTACTTACTAACTACACACATACGATACTTATGAAACACTATGTATGCAGTGCATATACATTGGGGGAGTTACACCCCACACATCATACTTTTCCTCCTCCTTCCCTTCCGTCCAGATTATAATAAGGACTCTGACTGCCAGAGTGACCCGGGGTTCGAACCCCTCAAAGTGCACACTAAACTAAAATTGTTTTCGATAATCTGTTGTTCCAGGATGATGGATATTGACCTCCTTGTCAACTTTTACATCCGGGTCAACCCTGTACAAAAATTACTTTGGCCGTAAGAGAGATTTTTGGATTGCTATGCAGTTTTCGGTCCCGGGCCGAAATCTGAGGAGCTAAAAATCCGAAAAAATTCAGAGAGATATATAAATAGTTGCTAAAAACTATTTATATTTGACAGTTTATGAAAATAATTGTAGACTTGACCGGGGCATCGTCATCCTTTTTTTGTCATGCTGTCCCAGTCAAGTCTTTACAATTATTTTCGTAAACTGCCAAATATAACTCACTTTAGCAACTATGTATCTCTCTCTGAATTTTTTCGGATTTTTAGCTCCTCAGATTTCGGCCCGGCACCGAAAAATGTAAAGCAATCCAAAAATCTCTCTCACGGCCACAGTAATTTTTTTACAGGGTTGACCCGGATGTAAAAGTTGACAAGGAGGTCAATATCCATCATCCTGGAACAACAGATTATCGAAAACAATTTTAGTTTAGTATGCACTTTGAGGGGTTCGAACCCGGGTCACTCTGGCAGTCTGAGTCCTTATTATAATCTGGACGGAAGGGAAGGAGGAGGAAAAGTATGATGTGCGGGGTGGAACTCCCCCAATGTATATGCACTGCATACATAGTGTTTCCTAACTATATAGGTATCGTGTGTGTGTAGTTAGCAAGTACAAAGTGGGAACTTTTTTAGACACGGTTCCCACGATTGAGTTGACCTCAAGAGGCATAGAATCACAACAGTCGTTCAAACATAATTTCATCCCGGGTCTTAATCGATAATTCGGTAGGAAAATATTATACATACTTGTTTTTTGTTTCGTCCTGCGTTAATGTGGTTTGAGTATACAAAAAATGATCTAATTATATTTCCTCCTTCTACGAATCATATATCGTCGGTTAAGTTCACAAACGAACTATAACGATTTTCCTTGATTTGCGGAAATGCGACGACTGCGTCCGTCTTTGTGGGTATAAAATTGTGAAAAAATTCAGGGTAACAGAAAAGGTCATGGCCGACAATAATGTCTCAGAACCCAAAGCCCCATCTCCAGCCGTTTGACCTTTGGCAGCAGGTCAACGAAATTAAGGAAAATAATTAAAGTTCGTTTGTTAACTTAGTAGACGATATATATATATACGTTTATTTAAAATTACATTCGTAATCTACACACTTATATACATTACGTAATATGTATAGTATTTATTCAAAATAAATCACAGAACAAATAAGTAAATAAATAAAATGAGTCGTCCGGCGGTCAACAGCAATACAATTTCCACATGCATATATAAAAATTACATAACAATATAACACAATAAAAACCCCGCGTAAAAAAAGGAAGGGATTGCATGTGTGTGGATTTGAATACAGATATGATAAAAAAGTTATTGGACTTGAATGAAAGGGACTGAAGCCTGAATTTGTTCCTGCATCTTCTTGGCCTTGGCCACTTTCTCTTCATACACTAAATTCTCCTTGGCCTTCTCAAAGAAAGTTTGAATATCAAATTTAGTCTGAGATTCATACGGAAGGAAAGTGGACAACAAATCCTTCTCCGACTTCACGCCTTTCTCATAGAACTCGAGGACGCTCCCCAACAGATTCTTCATGCCCTCCTTCAAGTCCCCACCCACCCTTTTGACCTCACTCAAGCTAGAAGCGACGTGAATGAATCCAAGGGTGTAGTACGTCTCCGGAACGTCCCGATGATCCATCGGAGCCACCTTCAAGAACTTCCTATAAGAACTCCTCACGGCTTTGAGGACTTCCGGCGCCAAATTCGTCAGATCCGCCCAATTGACCGCGTCCTTGAGGAGTTGACTTTGAACGAGGAGGAGCTCCGGATGAGAAGGAAAGGAATTCAAACTCTCCCGCGTCACTTCAACTCCTTCTTCAAATTTCCCGAGGGTGAGGAGGAGCTGCGCATGACGGACGTGGAAGAAGATTTCCGTGGGGTAAATGCCCTTTGACCTCTCGATGAACTCGAGGAAGTCCTCCAAAGATGAATCCTCCTCGTCATCATCTGGGTTTTGAGCAGAGAAGGAAATGTAAATGTGGAGGATTCGAGCGTGACGGTCATGATCCGAGTCTGAATCCGAAATTGGGTCAGTTTTCAGGTCAAGGTCAAGGTCAAGGTCAAGGTCAGAGTTTGAGTCTCGGTCGGCGTTCAAGACTTTTTTCACGATGGACAGAAGCTGGTCACGTTGAGCCTGAGTAAATTCAAGGATCCCGCGGTCCGTGATCCGGAAACTGTTGGCCACGTGTTGTAGGATCTTTTTCTCCAGGTCAAGATTCGGGTCAACTTTGGACAGGTCAATGTTCTTCACGAGATGATTTTGGCTTTGCTTCTGTTTGATAGATTGCCAAGTTTTTAGGGACTGGGAGCCCTTGGAAAATTCCTCCATGGCCAGCAGGATTTGTTGAGCAAATTCAAATTTTGGGGACTCTCCCGCCTTTTTACGAATCTCCTCCGCGTCCGCCCACGCGTTTTCATTCAAGTCCTCGACGAGGGAAGACTGGCCGAGTTTTGAAGAGAGCGCCAATGACCATGGGAATTCCGAGAGTTTGATGGTAAACTTTGAGCTCTTGATTAAATTGGCCAGGTTTTCCTTGGCCAATGGGAAGCCTAGAAAAAAATTAGTTTACAATTTTCGCGCCAATTTTTCGAAACAATTTTATACACAAAACAATCAAATTTTTTTTTCCTTTTCCTTTTTTAACCAACTAGAAAAAAAATCTGTTACATTCAGTTTCAAATGCCTCGCGGTGTTTGAATTATTGAATTGTTTCTGAATTTTGAAATTACCGTGATTTGCCGCTCGTTCCAAAAACTCTCGGCTTTTTTTCTCATCCTTTCGTCCCTCGCCGACGCCGTTTTGAAAAGCAAAAGCCAAATTGTTTTCCGCCGCTGGATTTCCATTCTCAGCGGATTTTCCCCACCATTTGACAGCTTGAATTGGATTCACAGGGCGAAGGAAACCATCATAATGAAAGGCAGCAAGGACGGCTTGCGCCTGCGCAATAAACTGGTTTCTCCGTTCTGAAAGGAGCCAAACGTCCTGCACTCCATCCTTTGAATTTGAATTTCCCACATTCACTGAATATGTCCGAGGATTTTGTGCATCCTCCAGCGGGAAATCCGCTAGAGCTTCAGTGAGCTCCGCAGCTCGTTTCAAATCCGTTTTCGAACTTCCCGCATTTTCCAGGTAAAGTTGCGCGAGGCGGAAATGTGCTTCTGGAGATTGAAGTGCGAGTGCTTTTTCATAGAATTCCTCCGCGCGCTGGTGATCCCCTTCCACCCGGAAACGATTCCCCATGAAAACGTAGGCCAAGAGCAAAAGATCCGGATCTTCAGAAGCCATCAGTTTCTCATATGTTTTGAATAGAAGCGCGTCGTCAATGTCCACTATTTTGTCCAAGGCAGCAGAACCAGAACCAGCTCCAGATCCAGAAGCCTTGGAGGAGTCGATAATTTCCCCGTTGACCCGAACTCTGACCTGGATTTGAAGGTCCGCCCCTGTTTCATATTCAACTATTCTGCTAGACTTTTTCTCTTCTGATGGGATTTGACTGTCCAGGTTTTTTGATTTTGATTTTGATGGGCAAATTATTGGACCACTTTGATTCCGATAGAGATTGAGAACCGGATGTCCGTTTCCATTTCCATTTCCATTCTGTTTTTGATAGGGACAAGATGATTCAGAAAGTGAGAGGAGGCTGAGGATGAGGAGACTCAGTACGAAAATGAGGCCGGAGAAAATATGCAGAGGAGGATTTGACCCGGGGCGGGAATTTGAATAATTCCGGGTCGGTTTTAGGAGGTCACGAATTTGTGAGTCGGGCATTTTTGACAGTCTTCGTACATATAATGTAATTGCACAGTCTGTACATGGGAAAATTAGAAAGAGTTTGAAAATTTGAAAACCCCGCGTGAAAGTGATTAATCTGTAATTTATCTGTATATAGCATATTCTGTTCGTATTTTAATTCGTATTTATTTTATTGTGATTGATATTGATATATCGTCGTCTAACATGCAAAACTTCGAAACTTTTTTGGCCCCGGACGGTGAATTTATCAGTGCGTCCGTATACAAACTCTTATGTGTGCGGAACAAAATCCATCGTCCGAGGCCAAAAAAAGTTACGAGTTTTTGCATGTTAGACGACGATATGTGAAAAAAATATTAAAATATATACCTTTTGGTTAATTGGCTAATTAATTCAATGAATGAAGCCAGAATTGTTGAGCGTTGAGCAGCAGCCGACTTTTGTATATATCCACAGGAAATCACAATTCTATATATTAGGATCCGAAAATGAATAAAGAGGAGAGAAGACAAATTAAATCTCAATGTGTTTTTTCTCAATGTATATATATGTACATACTGTATTTAATTTTAATGTCTGTGGAGAATCCAAATTCTTATTATAACGCAATAAAAAGTTTTGCTATATACTCGCAGCACGTCTGCACTGTGCACACGAAATCACCGTTTCATCATTCCCACACACACACATTTCCCATGTAAATATAAATATATTTTCCCAACGGGTTTCTTTTACAACGGTAAATATATATGTACATACCTATATATAGATAATTCCACAAATATACGGTGACATATATATAAAATCCCTTTCCATTCATGCACACAGCCGCTGTGTGTGTGCGTCACCTCTTATTTTGTCCAGCAGCACAACTATATACAAAAAAATAATTGAAATAAACTCTTGAGATCATTAAAAATACCAAAATACGCGCACACACACATTGACAATTGACAATATATAATAAAAAGAGCGACAAAATACTTCAAAATACCAAATAAATTCTTATATATATATGACAAAATGTTAATTCAAATTGGAATTTAATTGAAATGTAATTGAAAAAATAAATGGAGACACATATCGTCTGCTAAGTTGACAAACGAACTATAACGATTTTCCTTAATATGCGGAAATGCGATTATATATATAATGCGTCCGTCTTTGTGGGTAAAATGATGACAAAATTGAGGGTGACAGAAAAGGTCATGGCCGACAATAATGTCTCCGGACCCAACGCTCCATCTCCAGCCATTTGACCTTTGGAGCAGGTCAACGAAATTAAGGAAAATAATTATAGTTCCTTTGTGAACTTAACAGACGATATATAAAATATATACACACACACTCTGACAGTGGAATCTGGATCCGTATATATATTGTGGAAATTGAAATTGAAATCGACTTAATTATGTTATATATTTAAATACAACTGCAATGAATGCACAGAATATTTTTACAAGGTGTATATAGATTAAATGTGTATAGATTTTGTCAACGGTATATGTATATTTTAAAGTAGGGCAAAAGTTTGTCATTCGCCCCACATTATTATTGTACATTTATATACAAGTAATTCAACTTGCACGCAGAAATGTGGAATTCGGCAGAAATCCTATATACAATATAATATACACACACGAAATACACACCGCGATGTTTTTCCAATTCCCCAATTAATGTATTTATTTCAACGGTCAAAATGTGTGACCATTTAAATATTGAAATTGTGAACCACACAGAAAGAAAATGTGTGTGAGACGAAAAGTGGAGGAATTTTCTTACCGTCGACACACTTTGAATTTCAAGTTTGAACTCAAGCTATAAAACAGCTGTGGGCTCTTTTTCCTCTCTCTCTCTCTCTCTCACTCACCTTTATACCTTCGTCTTTCATCTCTCTCTTCTCATCCTTCCTCTTCGCCTGCTTATATCTATACCTGTGTTATATCCACCTGTGTCCAACCCCAACAAGCATCAAACACATGCAAGGATAACAATGCACACAGCAATGTAAATGCATGTGTGGCATTGCAATTGCACTGCAGTTCCATGCAACTCCATTGCACAATTGCAACTGCAACTGTGCTGTGCATTTGTGTATTATATACAGTGAGTTTTCTGTGTGTTCCAGGGAGAGAGAGAGAGAGAGAGAGAGTTGAAGCGTCAATTAGCATGCCGGAATCCCAACTGTACGTTCTTATGTAATTGAATGAGCGAGAAAAGATGACAAGTTAGATGACACACTGTGAAAGGAATTTCATGTGCTACGTGTGTGTGTGTGTATGCGTGAAAAAACCGTTCCTATATAATACAAATACAATACCGGGATGTTCGATGTTCCAGTTTGCTCTCACTTTCACTCACAGTTATATAGTGTGTATTTATATACATGATTGTAAATATAAATATGAATATGAGTATGATTTTGGCGGAAAAGAGAGGCAGAATGACATTTAACTATTAAATATATATATATATATATATAGCAAATGTTGTTTTATTAATTAATTGATTTATTTATTTATTGATTTTATTGATTGATTGGGAGTCGAGTGACAATCAAAAAGTGCTCAAATCCTTTAATGATTATTATTATTATGATTAGTGAACTGTGGACACAAGGATTTAATTCAAATCCATGTACAAAATCTACATATATAGGTCATTCCTAATCCTATATAACCCTAATTCGAATCCGAATCCGAATCCTAATGTACAAAGACACTAAACAATTTAATTTTTTGTCTTCAAATTCCTCATTTCCTCCCTCACCTGATGTTTCATATTGTGTGATGAATTGTGAAATCTTTCAGTCAATGCAGTTATATATTTCAGTCAGACGCGAGGACTCGTGTATGGAGTGTATGGAGTGCGTGGAGTGATGAGGTGATGGATGTTGAACTTGAGCAATTTACAATAATTACATATAGTTATGTTATAACACATCATAAATAATACATAGCTAATACCTACATATAATAATTACAAAGGGCATTGCTTTATAATGCTTTACAGATATATATGTGGAATATATGTGGATGATTTCAATGATCTTTCCCTTCATCGCTCTCGTTCTCATTGTCATTTCCACTGTCGTCGTTATCGTTGTCGTGATGGTCATGGTGATGGTCATGGTCATGTGACTCCGGGTGATCATTGTCCCGATGATTTTCCTCATGGAAATCATCCGACTGGTCCCCACCGCCATGGCTAGAGGAATTGCATGATGATGATGATGATGATGAGGATAAAGTGGTGGACGCGGCAATTTCCCTCACCACTTTGTCCCATTTCCCGAGCCATCGCCATTGATAGCGTTGGAATCCCCGATGTCGGTGTTCATCATAGATGGGCGGTGGGCAACTCTTTTTCCACACCACTTTAAAACCCACTCCCATCACGGAATTATTATCATCCCGATCCCGATCCCGATTACGATCCATCATTCTCATTTCCCTTCTTCCCATTTGAACAAAACACTTCAAACCTCAAATCAAAACTCCTCTCGCTTTCTCTTTCTCTTCCTCTTCCTCTTGCTCGTCTCTCAAGAAGTCTCTTCCGAAAATCTAAATATATATATACACCCATCAAAAATAAAAACACAGATATATAATTCCCGCATTTTTGTATATATATATATTCCACATTCTATTAAATCTAATTAAAGTCTGCGCCCAATTAAATACATGATTAAACACAACAAAAAATGTATGCGGATGGACAACAAATTAATTATGCTGTATGCGGGGATTCAATTAATGTGATTGTAATTATATAATTAAATGAATTACCTCTGGCAGTTAGAGTACAAGTTAAAAACTTTCGTTTACTTTGACTCATTAAACACACGGTCAAAATTCAAATCCCCGGATGGAAAATGTGTGTGTATATACTTTCAACTTTACTTTACTTTTGAGTGGATTATATATATGTAATTAAATAATTCCCTGCGATTTTGTTTTTGTTTTTGTTTTTAGCTGCAACTGTGCCACGCGATATTGATATTGACAATTCAATTCAACGACTGTCACGTGTCAACTATTAAATATATAATATAATATATCAAAATGAACACACTTGAATTGAATGTAAACGTGAATGTAAATGTAAATGTGGATTAAATGTACAATATTGATATTGATATTGATTGTAAATATATAAATTGCGCAATAAGCTCACAAATGTAAATGTACATGTAAATGTAAATGTACTTACATATATACATGTATAAAAAATGTATAGGTGATGTCTGTGTGTTGGAAATGTTGATAAACAACTGTGAACTGTGCCGAGTGCCGTTTCCTTCTCTCTTTTGCTTGCGGAATACGAACCGAGTGTTTCTGTGTGTGTGTGTGTGTATTAGTGTGTATTGTGTGTATAATACACTGTGTATGTGGGAGTGTGGGTGAAAAAAAAACTATATATATATACCATCAGGCGACACGACAGCACGGCACACACGAGTCCAGAAATTAAGACGCACAAACCCCGACCTGTACTCTTCAACACATGGAAAATTTCCACATTTCTGTGCTCTTCTTCTCTTCTCCTATCGTCTGCGTATATATATACACCTTTTTTGCACACACATATATATATGTACACACAGCAAGTTCCAGTTGAGGAAGGAGACTTGCTATAAGAACAAACGCACATTCCTCATTCTCTCTCTCTCTTTCTCCTTCTCTCTCTCTCTCTCTCTCTCTCTGAATCTCACGCAGGACCAAGTGTACTATAGTACATATACACACTTTATTGCGGCTGAAATGCACATCACACATCCGCAAGAAGCCCAATGTAAAATGCAAACAGACAACACACACACACATAATATACGAAAGCACAGGAGAAAGAACGAAAAAACAGGGTGTTGAGACGTCCGCGCCCGCTAACCTGTCACAATTTTATTACAGGGATGAAAGCGACAGTGAATGTGAGAAAATATAGGGGATGTTAGCTGGCATTGGATTGGCATTTGGATATGCTCAACAGTGAACGAACACAGTCTTGACGCTTTTTTTTGTATATCGTCTGTTAAGTTCACAAAGGAACTATAATTATTTTGCTTAATTTCGTTGACCTGCGCCAAAGGTCAAATGGCTGGAGATGGAGCTGTGGGTCCTTCGACATTATTGTCGGCCATGACCTTTTCTGTCACACTGAATTTTGTCAGAATTTTACCCACAAAGACGGACGCAGTCGTCGCAGTTGCATTTCCGCAAATTAAGGAAAATCGTTATAGTTCGTTTGTGAACTTAACAGACGATATGTAATTCACGCGCAAACACATGTTAATTGTTCCAATGGGAAATCTTAAGCGTATAATCGTAATCGTAATCGTGTGTGTCATCGTATATTTTGTATGGACTTTATTCACGTCCTGTGTTCAATGACGAAATATATATATATACCTACATGTAATCGGAATCTCGTCAGCGTAATATACAGATAATTGTCATTGTCATTGTGAGAACATTTGAATATATTGGAAATGATCAACAACACGTCGTATGACTTATATTGTTTTCTATATTTTTATCTCGTTGAATTTTGTGGATGATAAATGCGATGTGAATGCAATGATTCCACATGCGTTGAGGGTCGTTTGGAATTATATATAGAGAATTTATTATATATTATCAATTGATTGTGTGTGTCAGAACTTTTGGTGTGGTCGCACGTCGCACACAGAGACAAAAGTCAGACGGTGGAATCTATATATAATAATAATATACAAAGGTTGCATTCCGTTTTTCCAGTCCACACATAATAAAAGGGATAAAAACAATTGAAGTGATTGGTCTCATGCTTGGAGCCCGTGGAACAATACAGAATTAAAATTAAATACAATTTACTCATTTTAATTGTAAACAGTGGTTTCTACAAACCACAAAACTATAAACAAAATCAAAATTCGATGTTTTCGCCGGGAAATTGTCGTGTTGGAAATAATTCAAGTTTTCAACACAAATGTCCATTTTATTCCCAATTTCAATTTCTCATTCCAGAAGCAAACGTTTTGTAAATATATAGAATTCCGTGTGGATTTGATTTGGGAATACTATAAATTGTAAAGGAGAGAAAGAGAAAGAGTTCAACGTAATTCAACTCTCCCTGTGAATTTCCATGACATAATGTTATAGCTTTGCCACTTTTCTTTATATATAGCAATTCATAATTATCAACTGATTTAATTACGTTTCCGCGTCCATCGAGTTTCCGAACCATTTTAGTTGCACCATAAAATATATCCTAAATGAATTCATATTTATAAGCAAAATGGTGAAATATATGGATAATAAAATTTCAACTCAGTTTTGAGTCATGAAAATGTGGTTTATTTTATTTTTCTGATGCAGTGCAATATTTAATTTATACAAATACTTTTTTGAAGTTGAGTCACCGCACAAAACAACACAATGACAACAACAACATTAAAATAAAAAACAACTATTCATTTTGCAACACGTTTAAATTCTATTGAATTAATAAAATCTAAAAAAATGTACCGTTTGAGACTGGGAAAAGAGGAGGAGCTAGAAAATACAATGATTAATGCTTCAAATCAAAGAAGAAGAAGTCCCACAATTTGTTGCACCACAAAATCCACGAAAACTGGAACGGATTCCCGTTCGATCGTGTGAAATCCACCGACGCTCAACGCCATCTCTGGAATTGACCTCAACACTTTCTCGCAGTGCTTTCGATGAAGCGAAGATTTTAACCTCGCGGATGTCAAATGGATGACACGTCGCAATTCTTCAGCCTTCTCTGGCACACCATAAGCCAGCTGGAACAGAACATTGTAGATGATTATGCAATCCACACTGAGCATCGCATAGAGTATGGCGAGTATTGGTTGTCGATGAGAGATTCGAATGGCCGAGAACCCGCCCAAAATTGCACCAATCAGACACATTAATTTTCCGATCCAGAGAACGCGCGCCATCACCAAATTGAAGAGTTTGAGTTGCGTCTACAATTCTCGGAAATCCTTCAACACTTCCTCGACCAACTCAAACGAGATTTCCCGCCCATCATCATCGTTCGTTATATCTGAGTTTAAATTCCCGCCCTCCCGGCTTATTTTCCGGATGATGAATTGTGTGAAGATGGGGAACGTCATGATGAAAGAGAGAACGAGGAAAATAATGTAAATCCCCCACATCAACATCATAAATGGCCCCAGATTGTCGACGAAAAGGGCCAACGAAATGGTCCAGAAATTCCTCCAATCCGCCGGCACCACGGAAATCCAAAGAATCGGAATATCCGGATTGACGAAATAAAGACCAGGAATAATAATAAGAATGCCCGAGAGACCAAATGAGAAGAAACACATGAGGAACTCCATCAGTGTTTTCCTGCCAGCTCCAGCCGTTTCGGTTTCCATTTCAATTTCCTCAGCTCCAATTTCAACTGTGGTCGGATTCAACTCAAATTCCTCTGCAAAAATACACAGAAACACATTAGAAAAAGGAAATTTCTTGCAGTGAAATTCTTTATTTTCTGTTATTTAATGATTTTGAAATGTACCGCGGATTTTGAGGATTTCATTGTAAACTTTGATGTTGAGATCCCGCCCGGAATCGAAAATGGTGTAAATCATTGAGAAGATGACGATGTACACCGTGCATAAAATGATCATGATTGGCGTTAAATCCCAGTCGGATTCACCACCGGCAAAGAAGGCAGATTGTCCAGTCCGAATTGTCACGAAGATTGTCTGACTCAGAAATAACAATTGCCAGAGCTTGAACTGGATTTTCTTCCAGCTGGAATTTTTGAGTCTCCATTTGCCCCGTCAATTCATTGAAATTGACTGGAATCAAATTGATGTTCGAGAGGAAGGAAAACGTCGAGTAATTCAATTTCAAATCCAACCGCGTCAACATTCTGGACTTTTGCTAGAAATATACCTGTAAAAATGGAGAAAAACAACTGGATAAATTCAGCAGTTTTCTTTTTGAAATTCAGTAAAAAACTGTTCCACTTTTCCATGTCAGTTCTACGGTTTTGCTTTGTTGTAACATTGAAAAGGAACTACGTTTTTTATATTTTCCAGTTAATAAGCCCAGCTTGCTTTTTTTCCCGCAATCTGCAATACCAAATATCAAAATGTGTAATATATATATATATATAGATATATTATATCTATAAATGGAAAATATAATTTTTCACTGGATTCTGATTCGCGTCTGGATTTACACAAAAGTCTTTTCTGTTCCCAATTTCCAAGTCGAATGTGGAGTAAACAACTAAAATATTTAATAGCCACATTTCCTTGGAGTATATCAAATACCTTTATCTCTGTGTGTCTCTATATATATAAGATATATACATTTCCAAAGTGAATTAATTAGTATTAATTGAACACAACTTAATTATTTCAGCGCCACACATTTCCTTGTGGTTATTAAATTCCATTCTTTCTCTCTTTGTATTTTCCCGAATATTCAATATTCCTTGTGCTTTCACATGAATTCTTAATGAAGCCCCCGTGTGTGATGTGTGTGCAAAGGAAATTAAATTCATCAGTTCTTACACTTTGGCATTGGAATATTCAAACCAATTTACCTATTTCATTCCCGCGTATATATAATATACTGAAGGCTAACATTCAAATTCCACGAATGTTATAGAATGTTACGTGTGCAAAGTGTACTTATATATATAGAGGAGCGAAGGGCAAAAGTTTACCGCCTACAAAAGTTTACCACGTCGTAGAACTTAAATAACAACTAAACGATTGGGGATTAATTGTTGACTTGTACATGTTTTTTGTTGCTGAGAACGACCTTCATCCGCTACGTTCAATATTTTTGATGTGAAACATCAATTTTCGATTCCTACCGTGATTGAAAAAAAAATGGTCTGAAATTGCAGAAACTAAAAATTACGCCTGTGTGTTCGGTCAAGCACTTTTCCAAAACATAATATTTCTGGTCCAAACATTGTTTTTGGCGTTTTGACACTTTTAATTGCTTGTTATTAACCCAAATTAACTCGTCAAATTTTTGCAAGCATCAAATTCAAGAATAAGCTACTTTTTTCTTTGATTAAAGTTGACTGGTAAAACTTTTGCTCCCCATATCCTTTTTGGAGCCTCTTTTTCAAAACTGAAAAAAATGGTTACTAATTAAAATTAGCGTAATACACCAAATC
>JAIUND010003809.1:0-14255 GCA_034699125.1 Gisinianus flammeolus
TTCTTCTTCTTCTTCTACATCATCTTCATCTTCTTCTTCTTCTTCTTCTTCTTCTACATCATCTTCATCTTCTTCTTCTTCTTCTTCTTCTTCTTCTTCTTCTTCTACATCATCTTCATCTTCTTTTTCGTCTTCTTCTTTGACATATTCTCTCGTACTGATTTCACACGAGGAAACAACATTCATTTCATTTTATGATGGAATTTGTTTCACAGCATACATAATACATAGCTCACAACACAAGTCAAAATTCAATCCAAGTTATATAGAGTCAAAGTCAAAGTAAATCCTCTTAGCTCAATACAATAGACAAAACACAGCTTTTTTTACAATCTTAACAGATTAAAAAGTTGATATTTTCAATTTTCCGGATGACAACTACAAATAAATAAATCCTTCACGAGAGCGCTCAGCTCAAGCTATAAGTTATTTTGCAATCCACTAAACCCTAATTTAAAAATCCCAGTCCAAAAAGTTGTTCACATTTTCCTTTACATTCTAGGTCAAATTCCGTCTTGGTAATTCGACAAATCCTCCACATTTTTTTTTTTTTTCGAGAATTAAACCACAAACCGAATAAGTATATCTGTCAACGAAAATTCTCAAATCTTTTCTACAATTCACAACACTTTTCCTTAAGAAATGAAATGAAATATTTTTGTGGGTTTTTTCCTGCTGGATCTGCAGGAAAATTGAAAAGTTTGCAATGCAAAGAGGGAGAAGAAGAAGAAGGAATTCCCTTGCGGGGAAAATTTACCGTTCGATATTATTATAAAGTTGCATAATATTTGTGTGTGGGGAATCTGTGAATCTGTGTAACAATTCGTAACAGATCTGTCATAGAGGAAAATCAAGTTTTGTCCTAGACGCATTATCCATGTATTTGTGTGTGTGTGTATACAGTTTACTATATGGAAAAGCGTGGAAGACATGCAGTCTGGGGCTCGACTACGTAAATCTTGCTCACATCATCAGATTCTCTGACTCCAAATTTGCTGTAGGGGTGGGATTTTGTGTGTGGTTGTGCGAAAGTGAGAAGAGAGTTTTCCCGTTTGAAGATTCCCGAAGATTCACTTAGCGATGACTATGGGCATTGACGATTCGTATGTTTGTCTGTGTGTCTGTGTGTGACTACTTGACTACTTGACTACACACACAACACGTAGAGCACGAAACGAGTTTGAGTTTGCACACGTAAAATCCAAAGAGGGAATGCAAATGTGTGGAAAATCCAAATGCGAATTCAAATCCAAAATCTAAAATCCAATGATTCGACCATGTAGTTGAGTGAAAGTCAATAAAATGGGTGTGAGAACACCACGTTTGAAGATGTAACATATTTTAATATGGGTGTCGGAATAGAATTGTAGATCCGTTTGTCGATCCGTGTGAGGTCAGTTTACAAAGTGCGCACATTTCCTTCTTCTCCTCTCTCTCCTCTCTCCTTTTCTCCCCCCTCTCTCTCTCTCTCTTTCTTCTGTATATACCAAGTAATTTGTACGGAAGTCTTCTCTAATGATTACGTGCACCGTCAAGATAGTCAACTAGACCAACCTTTTATTGTTTTATTCTGTAATGAGTTTTCCTCAATCGTAACGAGTGCGACTCCATGGAATTTCCAATACTCATTTCTCTTTGTCAAATGATTCATTAGGATTTCACATTTACTTTTTCAGAATCTGCACCTGTATTTATCGATTAGGATTGTTTTTAATCATTCAAGTTGTTGACCAATTTCTTATTAAAACGATTAACAATTCTGTTCAAAAATTTCCAAAGCTTTGTTTAAGAATTCTTTATATAGTTCTAATGGTGTAATGAAACATATAGAATATGAGTGGCGAGACTCATAAATAAAAAGTCGGAACAACAAGCTAAAAAAATGTATTCGAAAGGAATTCTTTTATATTCTCTTGGAGTGGATTCATTGAATATCGAGAGGATATCGAGCTAGAAACGAAAATTGCGGAGCTAATTGAGATGGAGAATGCGGACAATGACCAATTTGAGTTCTCTAATCGGCGAATCAATAGTCGACTCAATGAAGTGATGGTGATTGATGTAAGTGTGCGAGCGGGCGGATACGTCACTATAAATATCCATTGAGTTGTGTGTGTGTGTGTGTGCGTACGTGTGTGTGAATTTAGGAACAAAGGAGGAAATGCCAAAGAAAGTATATACAAATTGTCCAATGTGTGGTTGGTTGTTGGTGTGTAGAAGAAGTGGCGTCTGAAACATTCATTCATGATGGAATGTCATGTGTCTTTCACACCTTATCACTTTTGACGAAAGTTTACACAAGCCAACTTAATTAAGAGGGAAGATGCTCAAGATTTTATCTATATAATACAAAATTTTCTCATTCCATCTCTCTCTCTCTCTGTCTCTAAATCTTTTTGCTTTTGCTTTTCCTTTCCCTCACAGTCTCAAACTCTCGAGAAATAACACAATGGACAACCAATGGTAAATGGAAATATACAGTCAGAGTTACGCGAATTATCTTTGACATTGATTGTAATTGTGATTGATTTTCTGAGACCCCCTCGAGTCATTTTTTGAATGGAACGTCTTTTTGACTCTCGACCACTAATGCCGTTTCGTTCGTCTAGAAGGAAAAACACTTTAAAGTACTACAAGAGCTTAAATCTAATAGGAAATGAAATGACGAGTCGAATGTCGAATGTCGACTTGACTCGACTGTCTACAAAGTCTGCGTTAAACCCGAGAGAATTTGAAATGCTTGCCATAAATTATAAATTAATTATGCACCCACTGACAATTAGCGCTCATCACCGCACGTCAGCAAATCTCTCTCAACCAACGAAAAGAATCGAAGAAAACCCACAAATCAATATCAATATGAATGAGAACGAAGAACGAAGAAAAATAAAAGAGGCGAATTTTAAATAATAAACTTACACACTAATAAAAGAATAAAAAAAGTACTAACCATTTTAAAGTCCGTTAATGTTGAGTTTTAAAACCAAACACACAAAAAATATCAAATATTTTTTTTAAAGATAAAAAAACATAAAAAAAAAAAGTTTTTACAAAAATAATAATAATTTAAATGTGTAGAACGTGTCAAAAATTATTTGGGATTGTATTATTATTGTTGGGAATTGAACACTGAGGAAGCGAAGAACCGACGGAGGCACAAATCAGAGGAGTCCAATGTGAATGTTGTACCAGTAATTGAAACATTTATGATCCGTTCTAGAAGGAGAATCCGTATTGATCTGATTCAGTGAATTGTGAGTTGGCATGCATGAAAAAAAAACACGGGTAGAGAACAACGAACAAACGGCACGAAGAGAGCGAAGAGACGAACGAATATATTTATATATATAAATATATATATATTAAAAAAAAGGCCTTTTACCGCCGGCCGGTAAAGGCTAAAATAACACCTTGAACGTCACGTCAGTAGAGGAACAGAGAGATGAGGGAGGAAAAAAAAGTGTAAGCTCTATAGACGGCCAGACTTACTGTCACTGCAAAGTTTGAGGAGGCACTGGAAGATAAACTCATAAACAAATCAGTGTACACACGTACACACACACACTCACTGACTGACTGTCTCTCCAAATCCCATGAGAGACGAGAGAAGAGAGTTTTTCGTACCAAGTCTCTCTGTCCAAAACACTAGAGTCAGTTAAAAACCCTCTGCAATAGCAACAACAGAGAGAGAGAGAGAGAAAGGGCTGGGGGTGGGTTCCTTTCCTTTCAATTGAGCCAGCGAGTGAACGAACAAACGAACCAACAAACGCACCAAACAAACTGCAATTTTTATCGATGATGAGGATCCAACAGGGAGACGACGACGAAGAGAAGAAAAAAAAGCAAGACAAAAACCATGTGTATAATTTCACCAAGATGCTACATGAATACGTATGAATGTCTGTATTCTCGACTCTTTTATGTGCTTTAAGCATAAACATGTAGGTATGACAAATATTTGTAACAATATGGAGAATACTTATGAATCGAGTAGCTCAATCCGTCAGAGTCACCCTGACATAACCATATGACTGACTGACTGTCCACTGTACACAATGTCAATGCCGATGTATATAGATAGTACGTTTCCCTTTCTCCCTCCCTGACACTGTATACCACTGACCCAATTCCCGACTCACAACTTCTACTAAACTAAACTAAAGCCTCCGCATCCCCATCAACTCACTCACACACACACACACACACACACACACACATGAACAAGAATAACAATGAGAAGATGAGTTGAGATGCTCGAAAAAGACCAAGGAAACTAATGTGTACCATAATAATCATAATAATATGTAACTAACGATACGACTACAGGTAGATGGACCATCTATTATGTATGTATAGCTCTAGGTTTTTTCCCGTTCCACAGCCTCACATGACTCTCATCTCTCCAAGTGCCTATCCGTACAAACTCACTTACTTTATATTTATATTTATACGCATTATTCTCCTCCACACACACGTAATCACTTCTCATTCTCATCCAGAGCGACGTAAGACCTGAGTACTCATTGAGTCACACACACACACATAGTCCTGCAGCCGGAGCAACAAGTCTTTTGGAAAAATGTATGCATCCATGCACGTCAGAGTACCACCAAGAAAAGACATCTGGACATATGCATGTGGTTGTGTGTGTGTGTGTGTCTTCTTGGATGTTTGTGGATGAGATTGTGAGTACATCATTCATGCCCGGAGACTCTGTGTACACATAGGTATATGAGCGTCTGTGTATGGAGTATATATGTGTATGCGTATGCAGGTATTCAAAATTTCAGAGTTGAGAGTTGCATAGATCGGGTGAAGTTGCTTCCAGAGAGTGAGCGAGAGAGAGAGAGAGAGAGAAAGAGAGAGGTGTAGTCCATTATCCATTATATCCCCAGGTTCATTGCATGTCTCATTTGAAACTAAAGATTTGGTCCTCGTTTTTGGTAGTATGTTCAAGTTGAAATGAAGTTGAAGAGTTGTAGCACAACAGTAGGCAAGCTCTCAACTATAGAGTTTCATTTGATTCCTGTAATAAAGTAAAAAGCTTTACAAGAGAGAGACAGAAAGCGTAAGAGAGAGAGAGAGAGCAAACACATACACACAAGTAGCAAATAAAATGCTTTGTGTGGAAGGATGTGGATGAAATGACGATCTGGTAGTATGAAGTTAGTTGCAAGAGTTGGTAAGTCTGAGTCCTGGATTAGTTATCTATAGAGAAAGATGGAGAGAGCCAATATATGTAAATGAGAGAGTGACTTAAAGACTTGGCCAGGTTGAATTGTATACACACCCTGTGATCAAGGAGAAGAAGATGGAGAAGAAGTAGGAGAAAAAACTTTCGGATATTCGAACACACATTCCATTGTCTTATCCATCCATTCTCATTCTCATGCCTCCCAGGTGTAATTGTAATCCTCTCCAGTAACTGCGTTTAATATCAGACATATAAGAGAGAGAGAGAGAGAGAGAGAGAGAGAGAGAACGGCTTTTCTTCACCACACTCGCAGCCACAGCATCAAACTTCTCATGAATAACGATGAGTTTGTTCAAATCAATAGGTTACAAGTTATAGAGAGAGAGAGAGCAGAAATGTTGCCAACATTTCCAATCTCCCTCATCTCTTTCTCTTTCTCTTTCTCTTTCTCTTTCTCTCTCTCTCCTTTAATTCGAATATCCGTACTAAATAGACTAAATAGTCTCATCCACACTGAAATTCAAGCTAATGTCTATACAGTTGAAAACGTCGGCTTGGATTTCTTGTTTCTCATCCTAAACTTCAACATGGAAATAAATCATTCAAAATTGCAATGGATAAATCTCCCAGCTTTTCCTTTCATTCATTTCCAACCGGATATTTCTCATAGCATATTTCAACTTTAACTAACACGGAAAACTGAAGAAAACCCAGAAATGTCGTCATGCCAAGTGTTCATTCAATTCCTAGTGCTAAACTTTTGTAGTCAGATAATAGAAAAAGTAGATTGTTTACTGGTACTATTTTTTTTTCTTGAAAGGAAAAAAATTAAAAAAACAAAAGAAAAAGTTTTTATAGTGGTTCGTTTTTTCCTTAGGGTTTCCTTTCAAACTCAGTAATTGTTACAAATGTGATTGGTTACATAGAAATTGAAAAGGAAAGGTTTGTTTGGTCTTGGTCTTGGTCCAGTTTTAAATGTGAAACCACAAGCTGGACGACCTGAAACATAATTTAATTTCATGGTTGCTCTCTTTTTTTTCCCTTACAAATGACGAGGGTTTCAACTGGTATTTTGACTTTTATTTTCATTTTCATGTTTTTTACCCTTTGAAAAAATTCCAAGAACTATTTATTATCCTCAAATTTCATTATTACAGAAAGTGGTGTTATCCCATCATTTTTTTTAAAAGTAGACTCACGTCAGAATTCCAGGTATGACATTTAAAATCCTTTCACTCGGTACTGTTCGGGGGGAAAAGAGAGGAGAAGATTAGAGAACTGATAGAATTTGTGATGAATGCGTATTTAAGGAGTAATAAGACAAGAAATGATTCCAAAGATATTGGAATCATTCTCTTTGCGTTCGAGCCGAGCTGTAGAAATAAATGTATTTGTGAGAAGTACAAAGAGAGAAAGAGAGAGAGAGAGAGAAATGAGTTGGAAATGGGTGACTTCCGGTGGACGCCCTTCAAGTCCCAAAAAGAATGTGCCTTTTGATTTTCTGGATGGATTGATGGTTGAGAGTTTGAGTAAAAAGGAACGAGTTAAAACAAGCTATGGCCTTAAATGTGCGTAGGTACACAACGCACACATAAACACACCATCACCACTCATACTATTAAAGTGCACCTTCCCTTCATCGTCATTCAAGTAAAAGTGTACCGTGTGCATTTATCAGCCGAGCCGTAGTTATTATAGTACAGCGAGGATCGTAAAGCATGACGCAAGCAAGGAAAACGAAGGAGTACCACTAACGATAAGAAAATGAAGGCGAAGGCACCAGGGAAAATCCCTTTGATACCTCCAACTCACACTCTCGCACCATACTAGACATATTCATTGTACATAACCCCGTGTTATGTACTTCCAAGTCCAAGGGACCCAATAAAAAACTGACACACAAATGTTGGTCAAGGCTAACATATTTATCCATTCTCTCCCAAATCTCTCTCTCTCTCTCTTGCTCATATGCATACACAGTACAGTCAAAGCTACATTAAAAAATGAATACACATCTCAGGGCGAAATAGGACGATGAGCGATCCCGTGTGTACAGAGATTATCCGTAGGCAACTTTGCAGGGATTTTTTTCCCAGTCCTCGATTCTCTCTTTCTCTCTCTCTCTCTCTCCCTCTGACCAACATGAATTTACAATTACAATTATATGAACGGACTGTGGTGGACTGTGGACTCGAGTTGAAGTTCATCATTTCTATTTTCCATCTCCACCGTTGTCCTTGTAATTTTGTAATTGTCCCCGTACAGATAGAATAGAAAATCCCCTCTCCATGTTGTCTCCAGTAATTATAATAACACCACATTTATTTTGTACGGCAGCAGCAGCAGCATCAGCAACGAATTTCCCTTTACATGTTCGCATGACGACAACAGCTAACGATAAATACATATTTATATCATAATATGACCAACTGAGAAAAACTGGACGGAGAAAATCCTCATACCCCATAATAATCACACTGAGATTTTATTCATGTATGTATGTATATGCATGTATGTGTAAAGAGACATTACGTGTTGGTCACATGGAAAATTAGAGAATATATACATACATAAAATGAAATAAAGCTGAGGCCTCCGGCCTGTGGCTTTGTAATTATTTGACTGGACTGGAAGTTGGCTTGACGTAAAGTAAAAGCTGGAATTCGCCAAAAGAATCACGGAAGAAAAGAATGTCTGCATTCCCTAGGCATTTTTTCAGTGGATTTCGTTGACTTTGATGCAGTTGACTTGACTTTATCTGTACATATTTATCTCCACTATGCATGATGTGCTGCTTTTTAATTTCCTCCCAAAAAATTCCGACTTGCGCTTCGCCTTGCACGGAAATTAATTTTCTAATTAGTATCTGTAGTGGGAATTCCATGAATAAAACTAAGAATGTGAAAGAAACCCTCCACTTGAGACTTTGCAAGAAGTTCATCGAGTACATGTGAATATGGTATAGTTATAGTCATAGTCATAGGCTAGTCGTAAAGTTAAGGAGAAGAGTTAAGGCTTTTCCTGTACATTTTCCATGTACATACAGATATTTGTATGGAAAAATACAAATATACAAATTAACTGTAGTCGGTAGGTATTTCATAGTGGAATGGAATGGAATGAGACATGAAGGATTGTAATGGTCAAGAAAATAGGCTTTGCTCTAAAATAATAGATAATGGAGACTACATTGTACTTTTTTGCAAACCATAACACTTTTGTCATTTCCATTTAGTATTTAGCATGGAATGAGCCGTTTAAATTTCCCATATCCATTTAATGACTCTCTGTCTCTCTCGTTTGCATCGTTGAACAGTCCCTCTCCTCAACTGCCGTAAATTCTTAAATAGTTTTGCATCCAATATCAATAGAAGTTGATTCCTATTCACACTTCATCAACAGTCATTTGAGATTGTCTACAGGACAATGCAACAAAGATGACTTGGATTTGTATTTGACATGTTCAACGTATTTTAAACGTTTCAAGTGTCAGACGGGGATTTTCTGTATAGTGCTTTGGAAAAAACAATGGTGATCCTCTCGCTCTCTTTCTCTTTCTCTCTCTCTCTCTCTCTCTGTCTGTGCAGTCTGCGCTCCCATATGATAAACGAATAAACGAATTTCAAATTAATGTATGATTAACGTCCGCAAACAACAAGTTGCGGATGAAGCATGCATATCTGTACATATAAAAATGATAAATCGACAATTAACTAACTTTAATTCCAAACCAATAATACGTTTTGCATTCAACACTCAATCGGACAGGTTATTATTATTATTATCCTCTCCTCTTTTTTTCCTATCACTTTCTAAATAGTTAATGCGACCAAATCAAATGGAGTAGAATAATCCCCAAGTGTAATTTAATAAAAAGATGAAACAACGACGACAAGAAGAAGACAAGACACAAAGCCCCCCAAGAAAGAATCCTCTACTCTAAATACTTTCTTGAAATTATCAACATTTTATTGATTCAACTAGGTGAACAAAATTACGTTGCTCATTAATCTTCCATAGCTATAAAGTTTTCTCCATTGTTCATTAAAAAATACAAATGCAAACTTAAGTGCGGATGGAGCAGACAATGAAAAATATAACACGTGTCCAAAATCAAGAGGAAAAGATCAAGAAGAAGAAAAAGGAGAAGAAGAAGGGAAAGAGTTAACAATACCTATGTAAATGCTAAACACTACAAACTACGAACACAGTGAACGAGTGCTGTGTTTGGGAAAATATGATCATCATATCATACAAGTTTTTACTGAATGGGAAATTGTAATTGTGTAAAGTAAATTTTCCCCGTACCAGTAACCAATAACTAGTTTTAGTTATGCTTTTAACTACACACCTAATACTATCTAATACCTATACAGAATACATTGACTCGGACTCTCCTCTGACTCTAAGGGATGAGGATGAGTGGGTTTTCGTACAGGATATTATATTATATTTTCCTCTGTGACTCAAAACCTAAGTGTTTTCTCGGGCTAGACTTGGTTAGAGAAGTTGTTGCAGTTGTAATCACCTTCTTGAAAGTACTCCATATATACAATAAATACAGACCGAGAAAAAAAACATATAGGACTTGTTGGATATTTGATAGAAGAGACCAGGGAGAGCGAGAGAGAGAGCGAAAGAGAGAGAGAGAGAAGGGAAAGGGAATTCACAGAATGAAAAAACTAGACCCATTCACTTGTTAGTTCGAATGGTATACTTAACTTCTCGAGATTTATAAAGCGAGCCAGTAAATTTTATGACGACTTGAATGTACTCACACTCACTCTGGTCTGTACTCTGTACTACTCACACACTCAAGCACACACAGACACACACACACACTTACACAAGTCCCGATATGTCTGTGTTCCAAACTCCAAACATATGTGTAGCGTGTACTAAACTCTCAGTCTCAGTCTCTGGGATGGTCCATAAAAGCTATTTGTGTGAATGTAAATGCTGAATGTGCATTATTTAAATTTTTTCCTTGATTTCAAAGT
Source organism: Gisinianus flammeolus (assembly GCA_034699125.1). Taxonomy (NCBI): domain Eukaryota; kingdom Metazoa; phylum Arthropoda; class Collembola; order Symphypleona; family Katiannidae; genus Gisinianus; species Gisinianus flammeolus. The sequence goes on from JAIUND010003809.1 coordinate 10,195, forward strand.
CACTGTGTACAAGTATGTAAGTCGGGGAAGTAGTAGAAGTAGGAGAAGTACATAGTATGTAGTGTTGTTCCATGTTGTTGTTGTTGTGGTGTCTGTATAATATACACAAATACACAAATATGTACTAGTTACTACAGTCGAAAATACAATACTATGTCAACGCCTACATTCGTACTTACCTTGTTATTATGTGCAGCCGTTTTAGTGATTCACATACCTATTTGTGCTGTGTAGTTGTAGTTGTAGCTGTAGTCACCCACACACACACACACACACACACACTACAGCTGTGCCTCTTAACTCTATCTGAATGCGTATCGCTCTGTCCCTACTTTTCCAACTAAAATAGTTCACACACGCAGCTTTTTCTAAAAAAGCGTCCATTTACGATTTAACATTCACCATTTACCCATCCATTTACCCAACCCTTGAGATACTTTGTCCAGAGGAACTTGAAAATAAAATTACAATCATCAAACGATAAACAATAATGAGCGTTGTAATGGACGAGGATTCAGAGCCTTTTTAACATTTAACTGCTCCTTCTGCTCCTCACTCCTCTTCCCCCCCACATTGCTACGGAATCTGGAATTTTCATTCAAAAATTCTCTGCCTCTCTCTTTCTCTCTCTTTTTACAGTTGACATGGCCTCAATTTTTGGAACATTCAAGATTTTTGCTTTATACTTTGTGCAACCTTTTGTCTAGAATGTCGAAACAAGAGATATTCAAGCAGATGATACGAATTGTGTGTGGTGGAGTAAATAGCAAATGGTAAATTAAAATGGATGGATGGGGTGGAAAATGCATTAGAGTGAATGTAATTAAAAGTATAGTAGTAGAAAGTAAAAGCTCCTCGTCGTCATCATCATCATATTCATCATGAATGCACTTGAAATTGCATTTGACTTTTGACGACTGTAAAGTTTCCGGTGCAATGAACCAATGTATGTGTGTGGGTGTATTGTATTGTATATCGTACATAACATACACTACTTACTACTACATATCTGTAAAAACAAAAACGGTACAGAGCACAGAAGAGTCACATATATGTAAATTGGAAGTACATTGTAAATTGTCTTTCACTCTCACTCACTCTCTCACTCACTCACTCACTCACTCCTGTTCCCTGAGCATCTTCACAACTCCTCAATGAAGAATTTCAAAGTTGAAGGAGGATAACTTGAAACCACAACCGAGACCTAAACTAGTGCGCTAATATGAGCAAGCCAGTCAGAAGGAGAGAGAGAGTGAGAGAGTGAGAGAGAGAGAGAGATTTTGTAATTAAGTACTCGACTACCTCTGCGTCTGTGGGTTTGTGGATATGAATGGATGTAATATTAGGGAAGGAGTTATGTGCAAGTAGTTGATAGTGGATTGTAGTTGATATGGGTAAGATAAGTTGATATGAGTTTGGATATAGTAGTTTTTCAGTATTTTATGAGTATGGGAAGTTGTGGAGAACCACAAAGTACAAAGTATTTCACAATATATAGATACCTAAGCACATTCGAAGAACAAGAGCCACAGCAACAGCAACAGTAACAGCAACAACAACAACAACAACAGCAACAAAGTCAGGTGAAATAATGTTAAACAATGTAAAGCCGGAGGAAAAATGGTGAATGGGGCGGTGAATAAAGCACCCTGTTTCTGTCCAACTTGAGTCCAAATTGTTCCGTATAGGCCGAACCCTGATAAAAGAGAACCGCATGGAGAGGAAGGGAATCCTTCAATTTATCGCCAGCCAATTCTGTTTTTCCGGATAAAGTCCAAATAAATTTACTCATGTAATCAGTACAATGTGACTGCAGGGCCTTTTTGGAAATCTCTCTCTCTCTCTCTCTCTTTGTGCATCATGCTTGCATTATGTTGTTATTATCTTACAGGGATTATTATCTTGATTCAGCCCTTTTTTTCTTGTTCGTCTTCTTCCTTCGTCCTTTTCCTTTTTCTTTTCTTTCCCAACGCACAGTTCAACTCAATGCGAACACGAATACTCTTTCTTACGTGAGTGTGTGTGTGTGTGTGAGTGTGAGTGTGTGCATTTGATATTTGGGCTGAGCACAAAACATAACAGCAACAATCGTTGACTCACACACAGATGAATACACTTTTTAGCCCCGAAAACAAGACTTGATTTTACAATCAAAACCAAATATGAATTTATATTTCCACGCATGCATGCTCAACGATAAAAAAAAGGAAAGGAAAAGAAAAGAAGAAGAAAAGAAGAAAAAAAAATACAGAGAGGAGTCTAATCTGAGGAGTCAAACCATATCGAGAAATTTTTCTGTATAAAAAGTAAAAAAAGACCATACTGAGAAAGGAAAGGAGCAAGTTTGTGGAGAGTTGAACTTGAGATTCAAAAAGTTGAAGTCGAGACGAGAGACGAGAGAGAAGCGTTTACATTTTTACTCGTCAAAAACTCAAAGAGTTGGAAAAAAATGAGACTTGAAATGTAGAATGTATCTTACATGTTCATACATACAATATTCGTTTTGGTATTCGTAAGGAGATTTCATCCATTTTAATATAGAGTTGATGCTCATCGTTTATATTTAATATATTTATGCATCATTACTCTGGGAAATAAATTGTATTCATTTTCTTTATCCGAGATGTATGAGCATAATATTTAATATGAGAGCTCTCTCTCTCGTTTTCCCAGTGTTTCTCTGTCTGTCCGTCTGTATTATTGTAAGCTGATACTTTCTCTGACTTCATGTCTAGTACGACTAAACTCTCGGCCCATGAGGTTTCACGCAGTTCTATTCTAGTTTCAAGCCCAGCCACGTACTGACTGACTACACGTACACTCACTATTTGTTTTGGTATCCACATCCACGAGCTACATATAATATAACATATAACGAGTATACCTAGTCGTACTCTGGACTCCGTTCTCCCATTATCTACTTTGTGTATAGTATGTATACATGTCTTGGCCGCTGAAACATTACAGATTACACTATTCTCTTGGACTCGGAACTGAACGACAGAGAGAGTGAGAGAGAGGGAGAGAGAGAGAGAGAGAATAGAAAGATAAATTTCCATAGAGAATTCCTTGACTTGAGCTTCTGTATAAACAGAGCACGTGGAGTACAATGGAAAATATATTAAATTTCCCAAGTAAATAGGAGATGAAGTAACATTTGGGAACAGAAGTAGTTTAATATGATAATTTGGCTGTCGTTGGGTAAACAGTATCCGTAGATGTGGCCATTCATAAAAAGATTTGCAATGGATGATATTCAAATCCGCATTCAACACATTCTCTTTGTGTACAATATGTGTGTAGAGAAAGGGAGGGAGAGAAACACTGTGTGTGTGGTAAAATATAAGAGTCATTTGATGCAAAAATTTGCTCATTTACGGTTTTTCTCATGTTATCCTAATTGTCAACAAAAAAATGTACATACAGAAATAACAAGGAGAGAGAGAGAATTTGTGAAGACGTTTTTGGACGTATATGTGTGTGTGTTACTTGTGAATTGAGAATTTGCATTGTTCAGCATATAGAGGAGAGACAATAGAAGATATTTGATTCATATTGACTTTAGTTGTCGTTGACGTTGTTCTCTATGTCTCGATGAGAGGAATCACTGTGGAGGATTTTGTGCCGTATGGTTTGGTTTGGTATATGAAGTATGGAATTGGGACGCTCGTAAGGAGAGATGAGTTATGACAAGGATATGAGGAAGTTACTAATGTATGTTTGTAGGTAGAATATTTATATGTAGATATGTGTGAGGAAAGTGATGAGGGGAAGAAAAAGTTTCATGTTAATTAGTTTTAAGTTTTCAAGTCCATCCCATTCACTAATAACTTTGCCATACATATCGTATGCAGATAACCATTGTCGAGCATAGGGAGAGTGGAGAAAAAAGGATTGAAAATTCATCTGTTCATCAGATGATTCTCATGTGTATTTATATACCTACCTACCAAACACCGTGTATGTATTCGTATGTGTATGTATCAGGCATGAGCTATGGGATGGGATCGTCCCATCCCATTCGTCCCATCCCATGGGACGAATGGGATGAGATGGCGATG
>JAIUND010003810.1:0-14243 GCA_034699125.1 Gisinianus flammeolus
AAGCCCGGATTCAAAGAGCCCTTGATGGGTTGTCTAACATCCTGTTTCAAGATCTTCGGGAATTTGCGTCGGTGCCTTAGAATTCAATACTGTTTAAACTTTATACTTTACATCGTTTAAATCCACGGGGCGTGGCTTATATTTGGGGGCGTGGTCTATGATTATATCAAGGTTGTGATCTGACGGTAATGAATGCGACGAGGAAAACGGAGCCACTCTTCATTTTCATATTCTTCTTTTTTTATTTTACTCCTAATAGATAAACAAAGACAGAAAAACGAATGTTCAATAAGGTTTAAAATCTCAATCTCAAAGCGCCCCGAAAAAGGCCTGAAACACAAATGTACACATTGACTTGAAACTTGTACGAATTGATTGGAAAAAAGCTTTGAAATGTTCTATATAACTCACCCTGGAAAAAATCTGTGAAGCGTTTTTTATCTTCTTCCATGTGGCTTCATCAAGTTCAAAGGAAATGTAATTGCAATTAACATAAATTAAATATTAAATGGAATTTGAATAGTTAATTGAGCTCAGCAAGCTCATGAGGAACAATAACTAATTGTATTTGTAATCGATCGTTTTCCCCTTTATCAACAGGAAATGAGTAAATCAGGGATTCCGCACGTATATATATATATGATGATGTAGACACGAGATTTATTATTTACCGTATGTACTGTTATAGAACCCCACCCCCTTATAGAACCCCATGTCTGCAGAGATTAAATCCGGCGCCCATGTCAAATACATTGTCATACATACATAATTCACACGGTCCCCACTGGGGTTCTATATTAGAGGAGAGCGGGGTAAAAATGACCACCAAAGTTATTCCGCTGTACTCGTATATATACAGTGTCCCGTGTCAAAATTATTGAAATTTCCAATGAATGAAACGTTAGATTGGTTCATTGTCACTTGGAATGTGGTCTCATTTCATTTAAATTCTGATTAATTCGCAATTAAATTTGGGATTAAAAAAGGGCTTCCCATTTGATGCTTGGGGTAAAAATGACCACCGCCTTGAATGCATGTAAATACGTACTACGTACATACGAACACTTTAAAATCATTATGAATGCTATCGTAAGTGAGCATTTAAAATTTACTGTTTGAAATCAAACGTGACTGTACTTTTCCCTTCCTGCAACCAAACTATAATCAATTTCTTCTGCTTTCCAAGCCTACGTGGCCAGAATGACGTAAAAACTTTTTGTTTTTGTTAAAAATGTAAAAAACATCGGTGGTCATTTTTACCCCGTGGTCATTTTTACCCCGCTCTCCTCTACAGTAAGATTTTTGGATACAACCCCTCGGGTTCTATTACAGTGTATACGGTACTTCAAAGTCGTGGAAATAAACAAGAAACGATCATCAATTCAAATCCACATACACAAAATGAAATTCATCATTCTCAAATCCACAAATCCACAAATAAAAAAAAACGCGGATAGAATAATAACAATTTATCATTTGCCTCCTTCAAACGCCACAGGAAAAGAAGGAAATCCCACATTTACCATATACTTTGTATAATTATATCGTAATGATTCTCGGATAAATTTAAAAAATTTTGTCAGTTCGAGATCATTTTTTGAAATCCCACAAGGAATTTCCATTGTTTCCATTGTTTCCCCCCATTTTATATCCATATGTCTGTCCAATCCATCACAATTAATTTCCATTTTGTGACTTGTCCAAAACAAATTACCACATTTTAATTGGGAAGGCTTCCGCAAAAAAAACTATATGAAATTGAGGATGACGGCGGAGAGGGGACGGATGATGAAGGTGATTCTCCTTTGTCTGTGTTGGTATGGCGTGTCGGCAGGGGGTGGGGTACTGGGGAAAGTCATCCTGGGTCACTTCCCATTCCCTCTGACCCTCACTTTGGTCCATCTCCTCTCCACATCCATCTACTCTGCCCCTCTTCTGTACTTCCGGAACCACCGAAATCTCCCGGTTTCACGTTCTCACTTCCTCTGGTTCATTTTCCCGCTGTCCGTCTCCACCGTCCTCACGATGGTCATGGGTCACCTCGCCCTTTGGATCAACTCCGTCTCTTACGCCCACACAGGTTCCCCCTTACTCACCATGTATATATGTATATAGATCTGTAAATCCCCGCTTCATTTGAATTTGGGAATTTATGACGTGATTACTTATATTTATATATATAGTGAAGGCCTCAGCACCAATCTTCACGGTCCTCATCTGCCGTGTATTTTTCAAGGAAAAGCAATCGATTTGGATTTACTTCAGTTTACTGCCGATCATTGTGGGCGTGGCCATTGCGACCGTGACGGAGGCCGAATTCAAATATTTGGGACTTTTAGTCGCGTCCGGCGCCACCGTCGGTGTCACTCTCCAGAGCATTTTCAGCAAGAAATTATTGGTGGAGACGGACGTGCATAGTTCAGAGCTCCTCGCGCTCCTCACGCGCGCTGCTCTCTTCCTTTTTCTACCCATTTGGGTAGGATTGGACTTGCACCGACTCATTCTTCACTTTGTGGACGAGGAAAAAGTAAAACGTGGGGGCTGTGAAACAAGGATTTTTAAAGGATTTGATTTTGAAGATTTATTCATCGGATTTCCGTTCCTCATTTTCAGTGTTTTTTTGTGCGAATGTGAATAGATGGAGTGGGCGGAGCCTGCTGGGGCTGAATCTGAATCTGATGCTGATTGGCGGAAAATCCCGGTTCTCCTCTTGACGGACGGAATCTTGAATTTCCTTCAAAACATCCTTACATTTTCCATCCTCTCGCTGGTTAGCAAAGTTTCGTATGCCTTCGCGAACGCCTCCAAGCGGATTTGCATTATCGCCTTGAGTTTGCTGGTTCTGCAGAATCACGTGACTGTGCTCAATGTCATTGGCATGTTGATGGCCATTGGCGGCGTTTTCCTTTACTCCTTCAGTCGAATTCAAGCAAAATCCAAAGTGGAGGCGGAAGCCGAAGGGAACGGGAAAGAAAATGGCGACTATTTGGAGGAGACTGAGAACAAGAGGGAGTTTCCGTTGTCACAACCAATATAGGCTCAGTTCCTATCCAAATCCGAAACGGACACGAAAATCCCCGGTGAAAAAACCAGTTTGATTTGGGATAGGGACGCTCGAAAAAATCCGTTTTTATTTTAAGTGTTTGTAGTTTTTGTTTTTTGAACTGTGTGCAAAAAATTCCATTATCTATAGTTATTGCATGCAAAAGCTTTGTCAAAATTTTGACAAAAACCAAAACTTTCCACAAGGAAAACCCTGCACAAGCCATTTCGTTTTTTTGCCCCACAACCATACCACTCAGTCACCCATCCAATTGCCCCTTTGGGGCGTCTGTGATTGGCAGCTATGACTGAAAAATGATTAAAAAAAGGTCAAAACTGTAGAAGAGAAATTTCTATATGTGTCCAAAAGTTGGACACGCATACATGATTTATTTTCTTTAGAAACTACAACAGCTGTTTTCTTGGTTTCTCGAGTTTATTGTCGATTCTTTTCTATGGTCAAAACGAATGAGGGTGGACTTCAAAAAGGTCCTGGAAGATCCTATAATTATTAAGTTTTCACATGATTATGAAAATGATCTAAAATGGATGATGATGGACTTTGGGATCTACATTGAAAGCACAGTTAGCACACCTCATGTTTACCATGCTATCAGAATGAATGACCCAGATTTGTTATTTCCGTTTTCCTTTGTTCCCATGGTTGAGGATTTGCGTGCTAAGGACAACCACGCAAACTATGACATGACCATATCCAAAGAGAAAAACGGACCAGTGTTTAATAGATTGCGTCGATTTTGCCCAAATGCAGCCGTTCGGAATTTTAACAGTGATGTTGGGAACACAATATCGGATACGGTAGTTGAAATTTACAACAGTGATAAGTATACCGACGAGCTCTGGTTAGTGATTCTCCAAATGCGCTTAAATTTTTAATCAAAGTGATGAGTGTTTATAACCACCAAGAAAGTCTGAATTTTCCCGGGCAAGAAAATATCCATTTCTTTGACCTATATACCGTTTAATACTTATGTGAAGGAGAACGTTGGACTATACGATTAAAAAAATATTAGTATCCTCTCCTATATCTCGAATTATCTGTTATTGGAAAACGCAAAGTGAACAAAAAAGCTAAACGTGAATGTCCCAGAAAATGGCCGAGTGAACAACCGGAAAAAGTATGTGCAAATCAAATATATATTTGAACTGGATAGAAAAAAATCCTCAGATGATGGGCAGTTTGAGGTTTTCCCAACAGATTTACAAGTTTGGGACTATAAGAACGACGACAAGAATATCAAATGGAACATTTATAACAGAATATCGACAAATAATAGAAGGGTGGGACAAACGACGGACGTCATTGTATAACATGGAACTGTTAACACACGATGACTGTAAGACAACAGCTGTTATCATTAATGCGAAACAGTTTGGAAACTTTAGACGGTTAATTAATCACCGATGTGAGGCCAATAATACACACACCAAACTGTGGATGAAAAATGGAACACCGTGTATTAGAATTTGGAGTTCATGGTATGTTAATTCGGGAGATGAAATAACGTTAATTATTTTGGGGTGAAACGACACGGAAAGTTCCCGGATTGCTCGTGTGTAGACTGTGAAAAGATGAAAAATGATATGGGGAAAAGCAGAGTTAATAAGACAAATTCAGTTGTAATAAAATAGTAAAATGGAAACAAATTCCTGCTTGCATCGGCGTCCTTTTTAGTAACATTTTTTTTGTGTAATCAAACATTTAGAATAGCAGGCCAATGATGAGACAGAATTTCAATCAGTAAAGAAAAATCTACCCCCAAAAGATGTGGCGATGAACTCTAATGTGCACAGTGAGAAGAGCAAATCCTACATTAAAATGGTTAGAAGAGCAAAGCACCAATTACAACCATCCGCCAACAAAGTGGTGTTACAAAGTTACGTCAACGAGGGAAGAAGACTTCTGATGCCCTTACGACCGAATTCTTGGCACATGGGGGATAGTGTTGTGAAGGTTAGTAAGTCAACGTTAAATCCGAGCAAATGGATAACAATGGCATAAATTGTAATTTGGGTATTGTAGCGATGGGATTTTTTTTGCATCCAGATCAGAAAATTTTGAGGAAAAGGCTTTGTGGTCTAATCAGTTCAAAGAAATTTGAAAGAAATCAAATATTTGTGGAATATTCTGGCAAGTTAACTACAACAGAAGAAGGTACGTTTTTTTGTGATGTATAATTTTTTACAAAACGTACTGCCTGTGGTTGTGTGGGACTACAACAAGATTCAAAGAAATTACAAAAGCAGTTAATTTTATCTCCTTCACAAACTATTACACTTATATCTACACTTATCTTGTGGTATCACGTGCCTCTTTACGATTTCTATATGTAAATCCTTTAAATGATTTAACTAAAAAAGCGCGCGAATTTGTAAATACCATAATTGCATATATTTTGTGTTAATATATTAAATTAAATCCATAACATCTATGTAAGTATTTTCCAAACCCGTTTTCTACAGAAGTTTTTGGGGGGAGTTCATTTTCATTTGATGGAGGGCGAAGCTGGCGGGAAAATTGAAAGAAGTTTGATTTGAAGTTGATGAGCACTTGAAACGTGTCCACAGTTTTGTTTGCCGCAATCGAATTTGCACTTAAAAGAAACGATCCTGTATTGCTATTTCTATTGAATTCAAGTATGATGTTTAAAACTCGGTCACAAAACCCCTCGAGTATATATGGCCAAGTGTAACTCAAATTTGTCTTAAAAAATTTTGGTTTTGGTACACCGAATGTTAGATAAACTTTGAAAATAGTATTTCCGTATTGAATTTAAAAAACATGTCAGAAGTTTCTATCTATAACGGTTGTCTCGTAATTAAATGATGAATATTAATTCATCTTCATGATTTTCATAGAGAATGCTCTATGAAATGGTGCACGAAAGTCGTTTGAATCTCTAGCCCACAACTTCATTTGAGCGGGCTGGAATTCTCTCTGAACATTAAACTTCTTTTCGTGAAAACAATTCATTTTGTGTAATTAAATTGATTTTGTGTTTGTTTTTGTAGTTCGTTACTACAATTACATTGACTATGAAACCTAGTAGGAATTATTGAGTGTAGTGCAGTATATTTTCTGTATAAGTACTACACTGTGGGCATTTCCCCCTTTTTAAAAGTGTGTTTGTAGTATTGATGTGTATAGGATTTTGGAAATGGTGTTTTTCCACGAGACAACAACAATTCTTTTTGTGTTTTTTAATTTGTAACTACAATTAAATAACGTAATTACAAATAGTAGAGACACATACAGTAGCTAACTACAAAAACCAGTACGACTTGAGTTTTTCCTATATATTCTACAATATATTGTGTTGACTTTTTTTTTCTTTTAAGTTTGTCCATTGTATTTTGTTAGCGTCTTGGGAATTTCCTTAATGTTTAGTGTATACTATAAACACATTCATTTCTTTTTTAATTTGTAATTACAATTGCATTAATTAACTAGTAGGAATTCAGTGTACACTACAAATACACTGCGTGTGACAGAGTGAGAGACAGAGAGTGCGAGAGAAGAGTAAGCAGACACGCATACATTGAAAACCGGACGCGTACGTTATTATACAGGATATCGCAAAAAATACTCCTCCGCACACAAATAGTCCCACTTTAAAAAATTCACTGACGCTGAGGCCACATCAATTCCACCGTTTTTCTTTTATTATTTACTTATCCTACACATTGCCCATAAGCTAGTGTTTAAAAAACCGTGGAATTGATGTGGCCTCAAAAACTGGGGACATATGGCGAATTACATTGGAGTGACTCCAAATTTCGGAAAAAAATAATTTGAATTTTTTTCCATATACAGAATGAATTTAGAAAAGTTCTTGTGTTTTCAAATTTTCGATATAATGTATACTTTTGACATGCACAACAGCCATTTGAAAATTCCAATTTCCGGTTTTCAAAATTTTATTACTCGGAAACCAAAAACAAAAAAGACTATTCAAATAGCATTCAAGATACCTAATTTATGTATGTTTCACATCAAATTATTTGATGCAAATCAGACATCATGCGATTTTGGCATTTTGTCATTTGAGTTACGCTTGGCCATATATAGTTTTCCACTATAATGCTTCAAATTTCTAGATACGGAAATCCACACACCACAAATTTTTGACTTGGCTTTCTTTTCTTTACCATTTTAAACATTCGCCCGTTTTCCAAACTATTTATCCCCATTAATTGGGCAAATGACAAAAGACACCTGGGTTTCATTCTTCCAACTTTGTGCTTTAACAATGTCACTTGCAATATAATTGTATACATATTATTTTCATATCTACTACATAAAAAAGGAGGGAGCTATCGGGAATTGAAATTGAAAGGGATTTTTGAAGTTGATGTGTGTGCATGAGCACACTTCACACACTCCTGTCCATTTTTTTATACCACAATTCCACACATTCTCATTTGCTTTTGCTCTGAACTGAAGACAGAAACGCTGCTATTAAATTGTGTTCAAGAGTACAATACCTCGGTTCACCTTTTAATACTCTCAAGTTGTCTATACTCGCAATGTTCAAAAATTTTATATATATAGAAAGCCACACCAAAAGAAGACACTCAAAGCTGTTCTGGCGGCACCACCTTCTTGCGTCATCATGATATGTTCTATATAGTCATAAAATCCATCGAGCTTTTGTGCGGTGGATGGACACTTTTGTTGAAAGAAAAGAGAAGGAAATATCCTCATTTATACCTACATATATTTTGCTGTCTGAGCAACAAAATGAATTTTAAGTATTTTTGTTGTTGTGGCGGGAATGTTCGAACTCACGCTCAAGTCATTGGGGTCTTTCAAATCGTGAGGGATTTTCTATATTGTTATATATATATATGTATAAAGTTATATATTGTGCACCAAAATTGGTGGAAATCAGGACCCGGACCATTTCCAACTAAATACATATCGAGCTGGCCTCATTCCAAAAAGCCTCAACTAATGTTGGCCCCAGACGGTGAATATGCGTGACCTTTAGCACTGGTATACGCCGTCTAGGGCCAATATTAGTTGAGGGTTTTTTGAATGAGGCCACATCGATATATGTACGCATTTAAATATATCGTATTTACCCCTGTTGAGAAAGTAAACCCAATTTTGTTTTGATGTATACACATACATCATACATTTTTGTTGTTGATCGTATATGATAAAACCTAGATTGTGCATAGCGGTGGGATTGCCTGGATGAGCTTGGATTTGTTCCAGCTCGCCAAATTGAAGGAGAAGAACAATCATCAATCTCCTTTGCCAAATGAATACATCACATTGGACTCGATTTCGTTGGAAGAGCATCAAGAATTGAGTAAGGAACATTCACAGGCCTTATTCCTACAAGTTATAGACTTCATCAAAAGTCATACGTGACAATTTACAAATAAAATGCAGTTATCTAAGTGTTTGTATAATTCCTGATTTTTTGGAGGGCGCTTGTTGAACAACGCCTTGATTTACGTCAGTCTCGGATTGATCCTGATGTCGATTGGATTCGGCCTTGCGGTTCTTCTTCTTAATGGAATCATGATGGTACAAAAACGAAAACGAATACAAGGATTTTCTTGATTTTGATATAATAGATTTGGTTAAACAGATTTGGTTATTTGATTGATTGATTGATGGGTTGGTGGATTATTCATTCATACATATATACATTTATATTTAGTCATCCCGATTGAGGGTCAAGACGGGCCTCGTGGGTTATGCCCTCACTTTTGGAGCCTCTCTCCTGCTGATCATCATATTTGTCTCCGTTCAAGGCCCCACCGCCCAAAGGAATGGGTTCTTCATGCTCATCATTCCGAACGTCACCTCCTCCATCTTCACCGCCTACTGGCTGTACACCGTCCGCTCCTATTGGAAGGGACTTTGGCGGATCGGTGTGGCTCTTCAAGAACTCGAGGAACGGCGGGAAGAGCAAGGGCAGCACGAGGAATTTAGACCCCCCAGAACATCCAACACTCAACCCCCCATCAGTTTGTACAAACAATTCAGCGATATGCAGCGGAAGGCCAGTCATCCATGTTAAATACCATAAGTTTAATTGTTCCTAATTCTGATCGAGATGTTCCAAATTAATTACAATTATTATATTTAAGGAGTTCAATTATTTATACAATACACAGAATGTTCACCCAGAATGAAAAGTTAAAGATCCTATGCATTTTTAATGTGTACAGAAGATAAACAGTCACCCCGTGATTCGTCTGTCCAAATTGAGAGTGAGAGCGGGAACATTTGAGGTTTTTTTTTTAAGTTATAAAAGGGAGAATGGCATTTTTTTGAAGTGTATATAATAATGTATAAAAATTAAAACACATTTTAATTATCAGATTTTGAATTTTGACACTTGATTATATTATTATTATTATATTCCCGCCGAATTTCCTGTCGTCCAGTCCGAGAAAATATTTGACGAACACTCATTTGATGACTTGGTGACAATTTGTGGAAGCCAATTTCCCGGACTCCGTCCCTTAAATTTAAATGAGAAACTCAAATCAAAAATTTACATGGATGAAATTCCGAGTTCCGACCAAAAAAAATAAGAGCGAGATTTAAAAAATAGTAATTAAATCATGGAGTTTAATAGAGAAATGACAAATGACGATGTCGCATTTTTCCTCACTCTGGAATGACTCGGATTTTTGGACAGAGACAAGGGAAATATTTAGCAAGGTTGAGGGAACCTTCCGCCACGTACAAGCGATCCACTCGAATCGTCGTGTAGGCCGCGTTCGACTTCCTACGCACATTCTATTACAAAACAATCAACAAGGTTCAAAGGTTCAAAGATTTAAAAATCCAATCCACACACAACGCATCAAAAAAACCATCATCAAAATCGTGTAAAACCCGGATTCAAAAATAGAAACAAAAATATAAAAAAAGTTGAAAATGATGTGGCAAGGAATTATAACGAAATTGGACCTCCAATTCTCCAACGGTCAAACCGATGAGTAAATTGATCATCACGATGGCCAGGACAATTATGAAGGAAGCGAGGGCGAGTGGTCGTGCAATGAGGAATGGTGGTGGCTCCATCTCCCCATCTTCCCGCTCCCTAAAAAGTGAGTCCCAATTGAATTCTCCGCCCATCATCGGGAGGACGCGGACGAGTGCCAAAGGTAAAGTCTCAAAAAGTCGATCCTCTGGGAAAAGAATGCTAAAGGCCATCGAGAACGCGATGATGATGGGCAGGAATTTCATTATCACCGTCACGAAATTCCCGAGGACCTGTGTGTTTTCCCATAAAAACAGAAATATACACAATTTAAATTCGTTTCAAATTCAAAAAAAAGGGCACCAAAATATATATTGCAAATTCAAATATGTCCTCACCGTCTTCAGCATTTGTACAAAAAGGTCGACGGAGGAAGTTTCCCCTTTGAACATGCTTCCGAATTGGAGGAGGATCAAAATCCCAACGAGCACCAGGCTGAACTGCGCTGTGGAAAATCGGGGAAATGGCGCTTAGAATTATATAGAAAAAAGCGAACGGGGGGAATTCTTTAAACATCAGAGGAAAGACTCACCGCCGCATTCACATAATAAATGTGATGGATATTTGAAAGATCCACACCCGGGACATGAATCAAATATGCAAAGAGAATGTGATACAAAATATTCTCCGTTTGATTCAAATAGAGCGCCGTCCCATTGGCAGCCGTCCGCGCGAATTTCCTCCACATGTTTTTCTCATTCGTTTTGGAGATGGGCCGGCGCATCCAAAGTCGAGCCGACTCTGAGGAACTGAGACTCAACCGGAGGATTTGAAGGGCAAAGAATATGAGAGAGAGAATGACGAGTGTGAGGACGCGCGTCAGGATGGCGTACATAATAAATAACACGACCAAGAAAATATTCCATGGGAGCTCCTTGCTCGATTCCCACTCACTCCGCCCCAACACCTTCACTTTACTCACGACGAGGAGCTGGAGAAGCTCCACGCCGAGCGTGAGGAACGCAATGATGCGGAAGGTCAAGGGTTGACCCCGTGCTAGAAACGGCATGGACATGGACCCCTCGGAATCATCCAAAGAATGCCAAGAATCCCCTGGGAAATGAAGGAAATCCCATTTCCCTAGAAAATACTGGAAAAAACTCAGGGAGGATTCCACATTTGAATTCAAATTCCAATTTCCCGCCGTCAAATTCAAATCATAATTTTCTGTCAAATTATTGGAGAGTCGTGCTTTTGAAGTGGGTGGAAGTGAACCAGCCGAGGCCGAGTAGGGAAAGTGAATGTGAAATACTTGAATGACGTAGAAGGCGTACCAAAGATACAGCAGAAACTATATATATACATAAAAACTCAAATTCAAAATCAGCTCGTCCAAAAATTGGATAAAGGATGGAATTTTGTAGGAATTCAATTCAATGGGAATTTTAAGGGCTTTTGAGTGAATTCTTATGGAATTCAATGGGAATTGGAAGGGAATTTTGAATGAATTATTATGGAATTCAATGAGAATTGGAAGGGAATTTTAAGGGAATTTTGAGTGAATTCTTATGGAATTCAATGGGAATTTGAAGGGAATTTTGAGTGAATTCTTACGGGATTCAATGGGAATTTGAAGGGAATTTTGAGTGAATTCTTATGGAATTTGGAGGGAATGTTTTGGGAATTTTTTAGACGATTTCGATTGAATATTGAAGGAAATGTTGAATTTAAAATGGGATTACATAAAGAACCGCCGAAATCCGAATGGGCCGGGCGAGTTGTTTCCATTTGAGCGCGAGGAAAATTTGAACGAGTGGATGATTCAAAATGAGGTCCGAGTTCTTTGCTTGTCTTCTAACTAAACTGGCCAATAGAGAAGTTTCCGCATTTCGTTCTTCATCCGATTCCCCACAAATCAACAAACTATATATAAAAGAAAAGAAAAAGAAATGTCTTTTTAACTTTAAAGTCTTGATGAAGTCTTTATACTTATAGTACAATTTTCGGTCAGTCCTGCCCTGTCAATACTCAACTTGATAAAAGAAGATGTATACCTGAAATTAATGCGGAGGGTCCTTAATTGTCCTCGAGGCTCTTCACTCATCGGTTTTTCCTCGGTGAACAGAGCAAAACACCCATCAAAAATAAATGCGACTGCTCCCGGGGTTTTGGCAAACATGAGCTCTAACGCAGTATATCCTTTTTCATTTCTAAACATATATATAAAATATATTTGTATACCGAGTCAAAATATAAAGTCAAGGATATCTGTGCTCATGTCATCATGGACATTTTGAGATGACACAATAAAGCCCGGGAATTAAAATCGTGTGAATGTGTATGTCTATATATTAGAGAGTTTGGTAAGCCCGTCGTAAAAAGGAAATCGTAAATATTTTGGTGGGAATTTTTAAATTCGTTGGTTATGTTAATTTGGAATTTTAAAAATCCCCACCAAAATATTTACGATTTTCTTTTTACGACGGGTTTACCAAACTCTCTATTACTTTAAATAAACGAGGGAAGAGTCCTCTCGATATAAAATCTGAACGAGCTCATCCGACTCGGCATACGCAGCCAGATGAAGAATCGTATTCAAATCCGAATTCGGACTTTGTAAAATACAATTCAAATTCAAATCCAAGGAGCCCTCCGTCTCCCGCAATTCAACAATTAGGAATTCCAGAAACGGTCGCGTCACATCGTTTAAAACCCCTGAAAAACTCAAAATAATTATATTCTATATACTTATATTTGTTTGGAATTTTGAATTTTGAATTTTCCCGGACTGAAACTATAAGTAAGTCTGAATGAAGACCATTGAATATTTCATGGTGAAACGTATATATACCATAAAGGAGAGCATAGTGAAAAACGGTCCCGAAATTCCCCAATTTTTGCCATGGCCAGAATTTGAGGGAATTCCCATCCGGATTCTGATTCTCAAGGAAAAGTTTCTTCATTTTCCCCGCGTGATTCTCAATCGTGGCGGATTTAAGCGAGTTCAAAAAGGATAATTCTGATGCGAGGGGAATCCCGTTCCACAAATTCCAAATGTTCAAATATATATATGTATGTAATTATTAACAAGTCAAAAAAAAAATTCCACATTCAATGAGATTTAAAAACATTAAAATAAAATGTATACCTTCCTCCTTTCGTATATTTTCCAAGTCCATAATATTAAACGCGAAGGATTTCCTCCCAAAATATTATATTATGCAACACACACACACACAGAACAAAGAAAAAGAAAGAAGGGAGCTCCCAAAAAAATTGGCTAATGTGTGTGGATTCGACTAAAATGCTAAACTTGCACATGATGTAAATGCTGCGGATGAGGAGAGAGTTGTGTGTGCTGTGTGTGTGGAGTTTGGAGAAAAAGAGGAGAGAGGATGTTGACTTTTACTCTGATTTTATATATCACAGAGTGCTTTTTGTAGATATACCTTTTGTCTCATCTCATCACATGTAATATATATATGCTTTAATATTCTTCATCATAGCCAAACATTGAACAAAACTGTGTTTTCATTTCCTTCCCCACACACACACATTGAAATATATTCGCATGGACAATTTGGTTTTGTATATATTGTATATACAGAACCAAAAAACCAAATGAGGAAGGAGATACATAAACGGTTTGCGGATATACGACTTTTTAGATTAAAAGATGATTGAGTTTTCCTTTTTGGCATCGCTGGCCCCCACGGCGCGGCGTTTCTCCCCATGATTTTGTAATTCAAAAATCAACAGGAAAGAAATCATACATTTTGTTTGAATTTAACTAAACTTTGTAAATTAATTAAAAATATTTGCGATCTTTTTACAGACTTGTAACTTGTTCTGTAAAATACACTCTTAGGAATCCGGAATCCGAATTGTACACTTTGTCCGTAATCCTAATAAAAAAGGATCTACAACCAGTACACCGTACATGCATACACCGGCCGTAATCCCTTGGATTCCGGTTTTCACTAATCCAAGTAATTCCATTACAGGAATCCCACGGATGTGGTATTCTGAATCTACAGCATTTCGTTCATACTTGATCCCAAAGATGCGCTATTTTAAATTGACATGATTTCTTTCACTGGCACCCACGGATGTGCTATTCCAAATCGACAGGATTTCTTTCAAACTTGATCCCACGGATGTGCTATTCCAAATCGACAGGATTTCTTTCAAACTTGATCCCACGGATGTGCTATTCCAAATCGACAG
>JAIUND010003811.1:0-14241 GCA_034699125.1 Gisinianus flammeolus
TTCTTATTGGTTTTGATTTGATTGGTTCTTATTGGTTTTGATTTGATTGGTTGTGATTGGTTTTGATTTGATTGGTTCTTATTGGTTTTGATTTGATTGGGCTTTTGTAGTGCCCCTGTTTCTCTCTTCTCACTCGCCAGTTTGTTGCATCCAAAACATTTCCTATTATGCTCTGCACACATTTTCATTTATAGGGATTGAAATCCAGATTAAACATACGTATGTATTAATGCACAGTATACCAAAATACAAGCAGGATAAAACAAACAATAGGTACATGGAAACAAGTGAAATTCAAAAGAATTGATTATGTTAGGTGGATTTGAATTGTGTAACAAAGATCACCTCATGATCTTATCATCATTTCATCATCGACTCATCACCGGATGAGCGACCTCATTAAGGAAATTAAAAATGTATCAAGAAAACGATTAACATAATATAATCAGTATATCTATAGATAAAAATCCATATCGCATGATCATGTTCCATCAGGATAGGATTAGCTAAGTATAAACAATTACTAAATTGCTGACGTCGAGTCTAATGGCACGTGCGCTCTAAAGTCATAACAATTGTCCACTTATGTTTGGACAACACATGGAACGAACATTTGTCTCTTCTCCCTCTTTACACCTTCAACTCGCTCTTAGAGCAATAAAACTATACTTTATTTAATCGTATAAATAAATGTATCACTATCATACTGAACCACTTCTACCACCAACCACATCAAAGCCGGACGGAGGAGTCCGTCATCAAAGTCTTCTTTAGTTAGTTATCTTTTAAATCATAACTAAAGTCCATTAAATCTAGAACAGGCTACATTCGTTACAATTGCAAATAAAATAATTACTTAGATTGTCTTCTTCCTTCTGTGTCATATATTTATTACTAATAATAATATAGATTTTCATCCGCTTATAAAAACGGTTGAAAATGTACCACAATGAATCTTAATGAGCGGAAGGAAATAAATTGACACTTGCGTCCTTATTAAATGAGGAAAACAAATACGCACGATGAACCCCAATAAACATTGGGAAATAAATGAACAAAATGAATGGCAATTAAGGGCATTATAAAGTAGCCACGTTGACTCAATTTTAATCAAGTTTTGTTTTTATTACAAATGTGACTTAGGCATTAAGAAATATTGATGATGCTCAACACCCATGTGTGAATTTGTTTGGTGAATTTGATGTAAATAGCTTTCCTGCGCTTGGTATGGTAATCAAAACTTTTGGGATGGGATGCAAACCCAATTTGAAGGGATTTGCCGCCAATTGTGGAGTAAATCGGACTACCGAAATCATTGTATCGTAGAACGGAATCCTGAGTACAAATCTGGGTGACATTATTATATTCTGGAAGTTCTTTGTCATCGCATTTGGGTAGTAAAACCATAGACTTTTTCATTAATATATTGGCTGTGGGCTCGGCCTCATTGACGTAGCCCCACGAGTAAGTAATGCCCGTGGACGGAATGATTTCTCCCTGAAGAAACAAACCGGGTTGTACAGACTTGCTGTACTCAAAGGATGTGTTGACTTTCATAAGGCAGATACCAAATGGATTTCTGTACATATAACATAAACCAGGAAATAGATATCCAAAAATCATTGTATATAATTACACGTATGTCAACTTTCCTTCAACTCACATATGTAACTAAAATAAATAATGTTTAATAAATGTGATTTTTGTCCTTACTATCTTTGAAGGTGTAAATCCCGACGATGGTTTTAAATGTCCACGTGTTAGTTTCATTTGTTTGAGTTCTATTGAACATACCTGCTATCACTTCATAAAATTTGAGGTCTTCATGACAACAGCGCGCTGAGGTTACAATAAAGTTACTGTTGTATATTGTGCCAGTGCACAAAGAACCTGTTTCGTTTTTGGATTTGATATAGACGACTGTGACGGTTTCTCGTTACGGCCAGCAGCCTTCCCTTTTATGAGTTTAGTTTCCGGGGCCCATTCTTCATCAGTCCAGTCAAAAGATTCTCCTGCTCCATCATCCCTCTTCCCATCCCGACCCATTTCCAGCTTTTGCTAATATACACACAAATAACAAAACAATTATTGAATTCTTTATATAGATTGGACGAACAATGCGGTATTGACATATGCGGCATTGACATATCAATATACGATAAGGATTTAAATTAGCATAAATATGTATGTTTTTGTCAGTTCACCTCAGAAGTTTGAGCGGCTGTTGTTGGGTTGAAAGTACAGACCCAAATAGCCAGTGTAGCGACGACGGTCAAACCAGCGTAGAATTTCATTGTGATTTATTGGAGAAATGTATATATACAAGTTTAGAAGGAGATTTTTGTGATGTGTGTTCAGTTTTTAGATGCTCAAATGAGACGTGAATTTGTATTGATGTGTATAGAGAATGAATCTAGAGAATTGAATGAAAAATACAGAGATTTCTCGAGCCTTTTATACGGACTTTTTAATGATTTTTTCCTTGGATTTCCAAAAACATGTGCAATTTATTTCATCATTCATCCTTCGTCAGAAATATAAATCGTCTTTGGCCATTAAATTCAAAATAAATGTGATCGTTTTTTATGGATTTTCCATCTGAATCACAGTTTACATTTTGCTCATGAAATCCGGATTTTAATGTACATACACGTGCTGACAATGAAATGCAAGTTGGATTTTGTTATTGAGTTTTTATGCTTTATAGGATTTTCTTGTATAATATACAATTCAACGTGTCATTTGTTTAATATATATTTACTTATATATATTATATAAGTATACACAAATGACACGTTGAATTGATCATTCCGTTTGTTTGTTCTATTTTCAAAATAGAATAAAATTAGAATTTTGTAATGTATAAACGATATTTTGTGATGTGCAAAAGTTTACTGTCTATAATATAGACTCTATATATGATTATGAATATAGTCGAAAAACAACAATCAAATTTAAAAGTGAACAAGTGACATTGAGATTTCATGCAGATTTCTCTATTATATACAACTCGATTTGAAAAAGCTGAACGAGAATATACAATGTGCAATAAACGCATCAACTTTGTTGCGGCTTTATGTATATGCTAATTTTCGTTCCCAAATTATACATACATATCTACATATATAGTAATGAATATCAAAGAAATAAATGTATATTAATTTCAACTGAATGCATTGCAAAAGCTGATGCGCGTATTAAAATCATCACTTGCCAGGACACCGTTTTGTCTTATATAGTCTTTCTTTTGTATTACTCTTGTACATTCTGTTCTTATAGACAAATCTTTTCAATGAAAAGATTTCATAAACTTACAAATAATAATTATACGACCAAATTATGACGTTTTAAATTTGAAATGGAAATTTCCATCATTTTTTGTTTTTGTCCATTTGTTTGAAATTCTAACTTTGAATTGATGGTATTCAACGGAATTCCCAGAATATTCCCCGAAAAGACAATGATGAATAAAAGGAAAATAACATTAAAATTGGCAATAACAAAATCACCGCGATTGAATTGGTATATAGAAATGAAAGTTTTTAAGTATAGAATTTGGATTTTCCCTAACATTTTCCATTTTTGGAGTTGTAATTGGAAATTGCACATGGACATATTCAGAGCGTATATATATATATATGTATATATATATCGCCAATCTCAAATAATTTTTGTATGGAATTCCATTTGATCGAAAAATATAATGTATTATAAATCAAAACGTAGCTGAAATAGAGATTATCTCATTACTTCAAGTAATTTTTAACTATCAATTGTGAATAATTAACTATAATTAGTTAAAGATTGTTAGCTTTTCTACAATTAAGTTTTGGAAGTAGACATGAGGACACCTAGGTTGAAGTTTGAAAGAAAAAATACTTTTCCGCAGTTTAAAAAACAGAGGAGGGATTCTCTTTTCTATGTGTTTTATATTGCCTAATTGTTGTACGCGTTTTAATTACCATTCCACAATGCACGGCTCCATACAATGAAAATGTTGTCATTTTACATGCACGCAAACCAACCGAAGGAATGAATAAAAGCTCGATGGTGACATAATGAATGTGAGTACACAGTGGCTGACTCGCCTTTTGATTGATGATTGATGGTATATTAAATGAAGTGGGGAATGATTCACTGTGCGTATATATAAGCTATATATAAGTCCATATGTGTATTAATATAGGGAGAGAGCGAGAGAGCGAATCTGGCTTATCTATAACAAAAACAGCAAATTGCCGTTATCTGCGCGTCTCAACCTTGAATTTTTTAATATTTATTCTATTTCTGTCTGTCTGACTTGACATTTACACAGTTTGACTGTGTGACTGTGATTGTGATTGTGATATAGATTTGCATGTGTTGGCGAGTACACGTTTTTATTTCTCTTCTCTAATATACGATATGTACGTGTATTATATCGTATTCTATCTAATAATTCACGTCCATTTGAGATTTTTCAAGATTTCCTCCCTCCACATTTACTTTCCCAATTATTTAATTTAATTTAATTAATTGAAGATGATGAGCAGCTGCCTACAGTCCGTGAACCTTTTGGACGGGTCGGACTCGAACTCGAACTCGAACCGTGTGAATTTCACGCCGCTGTACGCCGTTCTGGAGAAAGTGGGCGACCGGCCGTTTGCACTCATTTCTATTAATGGGGCCATGCGGACGGGGAAATCCTTTGTTCTCAACCATGTCTTGTCCTTTCTCCGCAAGGCCCAACAATCCCAATCCCAACAACAACAACACGTTGGATCTTCTATTAATGAAGTGGAAAAGGAAAGGATCCCAGCGGATATCAATGTCAATGGATTCAAATGGCGGAGCGGAAGAGGACGGGAGACGGTCGGGATTCATGTCTGGCCAGAGCCATTTTTTGTTCATCAAGATGGTGAGGAGGGCGAGGAGGGGCGGGAGATAGCCGTCATCCTCATGGACACTCAAGGACTATTTGATGACAAAACGAGCTTACAAGACAATGGTTAGTAGTTTCGTATGTTATATAGTCATATAGTCGTACATATGTAATGGTTGTCTATAACAGGGGTGGACCTGTACATTTTTTTAGTTCCGGTATATGCACTTCTCAAATTCTGTTTTATCTAGTGGAAATTTTGGCATTCACAATTTTGTCGCGTTTATCTAGCGTCAGATTATGAACATTTTGGGGTTATGCGGGTATACATTTGAAACACTGCAAAATTGTCTATGCATATATAATTACAAATTTAAATAAAAAATTAATTTAAAACTGCATTCTTAGAACATTTTGAAATTCAATGGATTTTGTTAGTTCGGAAACTATATACTTTCAGCGATATATATTGATATATGTATTTAGATTATTTTGACCATTCACGCCAATTTCCAAGAATTTTAACGAACTTTGACGAATTTCAGCGAAATTAAAAGAGTTTTAACGAAAGAATCTCTTAGAAATTTCAGTGAGAATTCAACAAATGTAAAGGAACTTTAATCAACTTATACGAATTTAAATGAAGGCTTTGACATGAACTTCAAATGATTTCAATGAATTTTAAAGATTATTGGAATTTAAAGTCAATTTTGTAGGTTGATTGTTTTGGTTTGTAAAATTTATGGAAAATAATTTAAAATTCAAGAATTTCAATGGATTTGTCACGTTTTATAATGCCAAATATTTCCAAACACATCTTCCAAATGACCAAACAATGAGCTGGAAAAATCTAAAAGTTTTGGTCATATTTGATAAAATTTAGTTGTAAATCTTAAAATCGTGCCGGTCCATACCGTTTCACGTCCACCCCTGGTTGTCTATATATTCTTAAGATTCCATGCAGTCACTCGAGTCGACATCGACGAGTGTTGCACCAATCACGGTTTTTTTGCTCCGTACAGAATTCACAAGCATTATTCTATACAAGTCAAATAATGGCCAGTGAATTGAACTACAAAAAAACAAAACATAATTATACAACACTGACCTCCACGCCCTGCATTTCAATTTGAAATGTCTTAATTCAATAATCATTTAATTGCGCACAATAAAAACTGACTGTTCGTCGCTTGTTCTTTCTCCTCTATATATAAATATATAGGCGTGATTTTCTCCGTCTCGACGCTCCTCTCCTCCATCTCAATTTTCAACTTGAGCCGGAACATTGACGAAAACATTGTTCAGCAGTTGGAATATTTCACGGGTTATGCTCAAGTCTCAACTTGCCCCAGCCCCAACAAGACAAACAAAGCTAAATATAATCCCGAACCATTTCAAAAGCTCATCTTTCTCATTCGAGACTTTGACTTCCCCGAATACTCTTTTGGTCATCATGATGGACGGACCATTCCAGTTCCCCGACTTCCCCCACCATCAAATCCAGTTCCAACAACAACTATTTCCTAGACGTCTTTTACCCGGCCGCCCTGGACACAGCCCTGGAAAATCGAAAAGCCCGGGAGAAACTCCTCGTCAGCTACAATCCACTGAGTGCCTTTCTCCTCCCTCATCCCGGCAAGGCATTCGTGGCCAACTCGGACCTCTCCCCACCTGACGAGGATTTTCAATATCATCTGGACCAATTCCGTCGCGACCTCCTTCATTCCCGGGCCCTCCTCACCAAGAGAATCGGTGGGCGGGAAGTGAGTGGAGTTCAAATGTCTGGATTCCTCAAAAACTGGACACTAGAGATTCATAAGGCGGGGGGGAAGGATTTCCCTCCCGCCCAGACCCTGGCCCAGTCCGCCGCTCACCTTCAAAACCTGATGATCAAAGAGGAAGCGATGCGGGGTCATCAGGAGCGTTTCTCAGAGCTGATTTTGAATTGTCCCGGACTCGAGCTGGAGCCGGACTTGAAAATGATGAAGGAGGCACACGTGACGATGAGGATGCAGACGTTGAAGAGCTTTGATGAGGAACGAGAACGGAAGCTGGGGGATGAGAAACTTCATCAAAAGTACCGTAAGGAGTTGGAGCGGGAGATTCAAAAGGGATTTGAGAAGCATTGCAGTCATTGTAGGGCTCTCCAGCTGAGAACAACAACAAGAAATTTGGTTCCGGTTTCGGCATTGGGATATTTAAACAACAACAATGTTCTGATTGCCATTGTGCTTTTGGGGAGCCTGACAGCAGGGACGGTCGCATTTGTGGCGGCTCGCATGTACTCGGATGAGGCGGTTGATGGAGCCAAGTTGCATTTCATGCAGAAAACATTGGAGGAGTTGAAGGAAAAGCTGTGGGAAGCTCAGCAGGAACCGCCATTCAACCCATTCCAGGATTTCCTTGCACAAATCGGACTGTACGTCGTCAAGTTCGTCGTCCTCCTCATCAGCGCCTGTGTTCTCATTGCCTGCATTGTCTTCAAGTTTAAAGTTTAAATAGGGGAAGCACACAGGGACAGGGACACATTTCCATACAGAAATATATCATATATGTTTATTCATGCCTTATGCGTATATTATCACATGTTAAATGAAATATAGCGAGAGCGACGAGATTTGAATAAAATATGTATATGAGGATGGAGATGTGGAAAACAATGCTTCATTGTTGAATACTTGTTGCGTGTGTGTGCATGATGGTTCCCAATTTCTCTGTATGGATCAAAGATATAGAATTAACATTCTCTTTATCCTGTGTGGGAAATACAGATATATGTTCATGCATATAAATGCATATCCGGTTTCAGCTTCAAACTTGAAGGAAACTCGATCGTATAATAATGTAAAAGAGAGTCCGATTGGATTCTTTCTCTCTCTCTCTCTTTATGCAAAGCTAACGTATATATTATAGTCAGAGGGATACTCTAATGTAAAATGTAAAATTGTCCTGTGTGCGTACATATATACCTACTCCATATCCATATCCATATATATACCCACAGTGACAGAGGCACAGAGGAGGATGTATGTACATATGTACACAGTGTATATGACATAGTATGTGTGTACAATCATATATATGTACTAGTATATACATTTGTATAAGCTTAATTCCAGGTGGAAATCTTCTACTGGAGAATCACAGTTTGTTTCGGTTGAGATCTCTCTATACACTACAAACATACATATGACTATGTGGATACTAAAAGGGGCCGTATACTATACTTTCTATATTAAGAGATATTTGAGTTTGAAGTTTGAATGTGGAACACAATTATACAGCGACTCGCGCGCGTATATATAAGCTCCGTTTGAATGAAACGGAAGTTCATTGAATTTCAGAGATTTCCTTGAACTCTGCTGCTTTCATTATACAATTTTGAGTGAGTCCTCTAGCGACCATTTCCTCAACGTCCGTTTCCACTTTGCCCACACTCACTCCTCCGGAAAACTCGTTATTTAAAACTTAATTAAAATTAAATATTTGCAATTTTTTTTGACAGACTTGTAACTTCTTTCTATTATATGAAATATGCCATGTCTTTCTATACTTCTACATATTAATATGTATGCCAAAAAGTGAAAAGTTGTATACGGCCCGTTTTAGTATCCACATAGTCATATATCCTTGCCCTATATCTTGATATTTAGGAATTTGAATGTACCAGTATGTAAGTACGTATGTATACATACATATATACGTACACAGCAGAGAGGAGCATTGGGATGGGATCGTGCCGATCCCATGGTCCCATCCCATCCCAAACTCGGGATGGGATGGCTAAAGGCCAACGAGTTTCGGGATGGGATGGGATTTATTTTGTGGGATGGTACGGGATTGAATTTTAACAAACATTTTTCTTTATCCCGAACTCCTCTATATGTGAACTTTTCAAGCCGAAAGCTCAACTTTATACCCTTTTCCACGATAGAAATATTTAATCCTACCCAAAGAAATCCACTTCGAACGGGAAAAAGGAATTCTAACTGGAGCTTTTAAGCCGCTATGAAAGGCCGTCGTTGTTCTTTCCTTTTGGATTGGAAATTGGATATTGGTTATTTCCTAAATAAAAATCACTGTAATGTTCTTTGTACAAAATCGGTATGGGACGAGATGGGATGAAAATTGACTATTTCGGGATGGGATATTCCTCAAAAATTGTTTTCGGGATGGGTTGGGATGGGATAGCATTTTCGGGTTCCGGATGGGATGGGACGGGCAAAATGTGAAAATGCTCCTCTCTGGTACACAGCTATATAGATATTTCCCTCTCTCGCTTATATATTACTCTCACAGTGCACCGGTAAGAGAAAATCGTATTTCTGTCGTTTCTCCTTTTCTCATAGTCAGACAAACAACAACATTGAACGTTGAGTTTTCCAGAATTCCACAGCACTCTTTTCTTCCTCTCACACGTCCACGTCCACACAGGTCCACGTCAGTTTTCTTCCTGCCTCTTCGCCCTTCACCCTTTGCTTTTTGGAAATCGTAAGTATTTTTGCTCTCTATCAGAGAGGAGCATTTTCACATTTTGCCCGTCCCATCCCATCCGGAACCCGAAAATGCTATCCCATCCCAACCCATCCCGAAAACAATTTTTGAGGAATATCCCATCCCGAAATAGTCAATTTTCATCCCATCTCGTCCCATACCGATTTTGTACAAAGAACATTACAGTGATTTTTATTTAGGAAATAACCAATATCCAATTTCCAATCTAAAAGGAAAGAACAACGACGGCCTTTCATAGCGGCTTAAAAGCTCCAGTTAGAATTCCTTTTTCCCGTTCGAAGTGGATTTCTTTGGGTAGGATTAAATATTTCTATCGTGGAAAAGGGTATAAAGTTGAGCTTTCGGCTTGAAAAGTCCACATATAGAGGAGTTCGGGATAAAGAAAAATGTTTGTTAAAATCCAATCCCGTCCCATCCCACAAAATAAATCCTTTACATTTAAATTTTTACTCGTCATTTCCTTGGTGGCTCACACACAGTCACAGTTTAAAAATATTTGTGTTAAACTATTATAACAATAACTTTGAAAAGTTATTTAAAGTTAATTAAAATGATACAGATACAAGTACGTATTGTGAAATTGTAATATATATATATATATATGTGGAGCGTTTGTTTTTTGTGTCGTCTTTTTGAGGTATATATACAAGAATGTCAAGTCGTCGTCATCGCGGTCGTTTTCAATTTGGTCCATTTGACGTGTTGGATGAGGATGAGATTGAACCGTCCTGGTTTTCTGCTCTCAAAACTGCCTACCTCCATGACATGAAGCACTTAAACGGGGATTTACTGCAGGTTTGTTTGTGTATTACATCAAAATAATAATGAACATTCAATTCAATTCAATTCCTCATTAGAAAAAAACACCCGTAGCCACCGAATTGTGTATACGTATAATATTGTAATTTGTACATTAGACTCCCTGTGACAAAATGTGACAAACCCGAGTGGATTCAAAAATTCTCCATTACATAATTGTTTCTGTTATATACACAATGAGATGAGTCATTTAATTTATTTATGATTTTGAATGTGTTTGTGTGTGTATGAAATGAAATACAGTTGGATGGTTAATTGGCTTCAGCGATGGATGAGGACGGGGATTTGAATCCCCGGGCGAGGGACATTTGGGACTGGATGACGGTGCCGGTGGGGGAAGTGAGGATGGTCATCTTGGGTCATACACCCTCAAATGACGTGACGGCTTCCGGCCTCGCTTTCCACCCTCTCAACCGGCACAATGTGAGCGAGAGTACGAAACGGATTTTTGAGATGATGCACCAGCGATTCCCGGATCATCTCCCCATCCCACAGAACGGATATAAAAATCTTCAAGGATGGCTGGATCAAGGTCCATTTAATTTACTTTAAACATATATCGTCTATTAAGTTCACAAACGAACTATATAACGATTTTACTTAATTTGCGGAAATGCGACTAATATACACTGCGTCCGTCGTTGTGGGTAAAATTGTGAAAAAATTCAGGGTGACAGAAAAGGTCATGGCAGACAATAATGTCGAAGGACCCAAAGCTCCATCTCCAGCCGTTTGACCTTTGGCAGCAGGTCAACGAAATTAAGGAAAATAATTATAGTCCGTTTGTCAACTTAACAGACGATATATTGTTGTCATTTTGTTGTGGGTGTGTGGGTGCAGATGTGATTTTGGCGAATGTGATTGGGACGAAATCGTACGAGGGGGGTTCATCATCACATGACGCGTGGGTGCCCATCATGAGTCGCCTCTGGAATCATTTGTATGACACGGATCCATCCATCATTTTCATGCTGGCTGGTGGGTCAGTGAGGGACATGATTTATTTCGGGCCGAATGGACTACAAGTGGTATTACAATTTATTCACAACTATTATATATAACAATAACAATATACTTTCATTTTCTCTTTTTTTTATTCGTATTATTGTAAGCAATACCTTAAAAAAAATGAATTGTATATATTATGTATTTGTTTATGTGTAAACAGAGAGAAAATGAGTCCAGATTGGGGGGGAAACACAAGCGAGTCATTTTGGTGCATCATCCTGCCTTTGAGAATCAATCTCAAGACTCATCATACAAGAATATGGCAGAAGGACTGGCGGAAGCTCGTTGGCTCTCCCGTCAACACCACCATCAACACCCCATCAACTTCTTTGATCTGGACATGTGGAATGCCTAAACCGCGGAAACACATGAGAAACACATATGAACAACATCCCTTCACCATCATGATGAGAATTATATAAGGCTGACCATTTAAAATTAAAAGCTATGACAATACAATTAATAATTAAGTGAATCAACATTATTACGATGTAATTACATTTACCTTTTTTAAACGGATTTGGATAAATAATGAGTGAAACGAATTGATTTAATGTGGGATCGACAAGAGTCATACATTTTGTTTGAAGACAGGACAAAAAGACCCTATTTTTATATATATACTTCAAATTCCGGGACTGGCGAGGACATTTTTATTTTATCATTCAACTGTATTGTGTTATATATATATACGTATACAGAAAAATCATGAACATTTGATGAATCTCTGTGTGTTGATGAGGGACTTGGTCTTTCAATCACGGGGATCCCATTCAATTTTTATCTATAAAAATGCACAGAATTAAAAACAGGAATGCTGTGTGGACTTTGACGATGTTTGATATTTGATATTTGTCATAATTACTTAATTTAAATCACTGCATTCATTGTACACTCTGCTGCGGTCTTGTATCGTAAAATGTAAAATGTATGCATATAAATGATTCACAAACTTCATGTGCACCACATGAAATACAAATAAGTACAAGGAAAAAGGCAGCTGTGAGACGGTTTGTTCAGTACAGAATCCTCATGTGGATTTTCATGCTTTATTTGTTTGTAAATGTGTGTGTGTGTGTGGTTGTGTTGTGTATAGGAAAGTTGGAACTTTTGCTCCCATGTAAAGTGAATGAGGGAAATTCAGAGTTTCTCATGGAGAATACATACATATCAAATAGTTTCCATTCCATTCCATGCTCATAACTCAAATGAGAGAGAGAAAACACACAGCATATATATATAGCACACAGCACACATCACACAAGTTCATATTGGAGCGAGTTCTCAAGTTGTCTTTCATTTCAATACACACACAAATACACATGAAATCCATTTCATGGACGACACATCAAATGAACGTCCAAAAAAGACGAATGTGGCAGGAAGGAAGGCAAGGGAATGGGGAATATTGGTTGAATGTGAGGAAACATTCCCGGCAACATTCCTCAAAAGGTTTTCCAATTTATAGACAATGGCTTTATATGTGCTCAAAGGACAAATGAAATAATTCGTTATGTTATGGATATTCAGAGATATGGACTAATGGACAAAATACAAACAGGACATACGAGGAAATACAAATGTAAAATGACTATAAAATGGACGTGGAAACATTCCCCAAAATCCTTCCTTATTATTCCTTCCTTTCAGGGAGACCAATTTTTTGCGCTTGATGCTCAAGTTCAGTTCAAGTCTTTGACTGTTTCGACCTTCGACATTTCCACGGCAACAAGGAACCTTTTTATATTTTCATTTCATTTCATTGGATTTTGAATTTTTTTTAAACAGACGGCAGACCCCCCAATTTCCCGGGAAAATGATGAAATATTGACAGTAAAATTTGGACTGTGTTGTGTTTTGAGTGATGAAAATTTGATTTATTTATATATACATAAATGCAGTACAATATTTAATTTATATACAGCTATATTTTTTGATAATTTGAGTCAGGATACGAAACAACAATAACAACAAAAACAACAGCAACAAAATAAAAGACAACTGTATATTGAAAGATGAAATGATTTACTAACCCGCGTATGAATTGCGCACTGTAAATTGACAAAATCTAAAAAATCTATGTACCCTTTAGCGGTCGAATTAAACCACAGGGACCCTATGTTCCCTCATAGGTTAAATGGCTATGTTCCCTCACTATATTCCCTCATGGGGCCTCATGAAACAATG
This sequence comes from Gisinianus flammeolus, assembly GCA_034699125.1. Taxonomy (NCBI): domain Eukaryota; kingdom Metazoa; phylum Arthropoda; class Collembola; order Symphypleona; family Katiannidae; genus Gisinianus; species Gisinianus flammeolus. The sequence continues at coordinate 13,391 of JAIUND010003811.1, forward strand.
TTGTACAACTTTCCAATCCCTTGCCCAATCCTTTCCCTATGTTCCCTCATGGGGCAACTTTCCAATCCCTTTCCTATATATTCCCTCTTCCAATGCTCATCCATCACACATATAACAACTCGAGCATCCCAATTAATTTTAACTAACATTCTATAGTTAATATAGTTTATGCTTATTTATTTATTTAAAGTATAAATATAATATAAATATAATTATAAACAATATACACAAATATAAAGAATATTTGAATTTCCCACACAACTCCTCTTGATTACACACACAAACCTGATGCTCTGACCTTTGACCTGGAAAACCGAAGAAGTAATGTATAAGCTTTTCAATTAGGATTACAATACGATCAACAAGAAACGGAATCCCACAGATTCAGAAAATTGTCAATCCCAAAGTAATCCCAAACCCAGTCACGTGGCCGTGACTGGGATTCCGTTGTGGAATGTGGAACTGCTGGTCATTTGACCTCTGGCATTGGCATTACAAATGTCAAACGCATCAGATGCAGATGCAGACTGACGACAAAAGGGCTTAATCAAACATACGATATATATATATGGACGTCAACAATTTATATTTAGCCGTTTAATCGTTATTTAACTTGTATATACGGTGTGCTGCTCAATCTTGCCCGCAACTCCACACACTATTACATTCTAACAATCCCATACAATAATATAGGTAAGATATGTAGTATGTAGAGCAGGGGTGGCCAACCCGCGATTCGCGAATCACGAATGATTCTTTGAGCTCTTGACCACTATTCTTTGACTTTGACTGGAACTTTTGTTTGCAAAGTCAAAACCATAAAAAGTGAGACGTTTTAGTTAAAATCTGGA
>JAIUND010003812.1:0-14236 GCA_034699125.1 Gisinianus flammeolus
TGACAAAATTTCACATTTTACACTAGATAAAAACGCAAAAAACTTGAGGGGGCGCCTAAAATTTTGAGAATCTCAGGACGAAAAATATCACGGCACGGGCCTGACTATATGTACTGTTCCATGTATGTAATTCCTTTTATATCTTTTTACTACCTTGGAGAATCAAGTGCTTTCTCTCCTCTTTCTCTGGTTCGTCGACTCTTATCGCCAGATTACAATTTGTAATCTCTGCTGCTACTGCTGCCTCGCTATCTATTCCAACTCCAACTTTCCCTTCAACTCAACTCTCGTCCATCAAGTCAATTCAGTGGAAGAAAAGCAAAAGGCGAAGAAGAAGAAGAAGCTGGAGAAAGTCGAAGAAACGACGGGGTTTTCCGACGAGTCTGTTTATGCTCATCTCCATGTACTTATGAACGGGAAATTTAACTACTTTGCCTTGCTATAATCTCCAATGGAGCTCTCCCTAAATCTCGAATGCCAAATCTCAATACTCGACAAGTTGAGTAGAGAGAGAGTCGAGAGTCGAGATCTCCTCATGATTTAAGGCATTTAAGAGATCTAAAGCTCGGTCTGCACAAGGATGAGATGAAAAAATACAACTCTGATTCTATGGTGGTTTCTGGCTTTCTATAGCTTCTAGTCTCAAGTTGATGTTGAACGTGGAGCCAATTGACGAAGATGAAAGTAAGAAGGGGAAAATCGTTATTCTCCTTCCACTTTTCCCTATTCTCAAGTCCGTATTATATTCCGTCTTTCGACTTCGACTCTCCTCATTTTATTATTTTTTCTGCTTGTGGAAATTTAATGATGGGCTTTTGTTAAGATTCTGTTCAGAATTTTTCCTGGGGTTTTTTTTTTTTCACTTTCCCTTTATTGAGAAAGAAAAAAAACTTGTTTCATTTGACTCTTTCACTTGGTTATTTTTTTTGTTTTCATTATTGAATCGAATTTCAAACATTTTTAAATGAAGCCAACTGTGAGCTGAGCTCAATACGTTTTTTCTCCGACGACAAGTAATTGAAAAATGTTTTTGACTTTTGGAGAAGTTTTGTGGGTTTTGAATGGAACTACCAATACCAACAAATTTAATCATGTCGTTGATGTTCAAATCCACCTGGGGAATAAAGAAAGTGCGGAAATGTAAATGTGAATGCTCTGAGAAGTTTAAGGGAATTGGATAGAAATAAACACTGTTGCGGAGTTGTAGCGCACAAACGAGATTGAGAACAGCAAACAGGATTGAGAACAGCAAACAGGATTGAGAACAGCAAACGGGATTGAGAACAGCAAACGGCGTCCAAGTCCCACAATTTAAATATGCGGATTAATTAATTTATGGTGAAAATAAAAAATATTTCCCTGTGGAGTCTGGATTATAGTTAAAGTTCACAGGTGATAAAAAAAAGTCCTGGTGTAAATTAATTCTAATGGGGATTTTTTATGGTGGTGATGACAATTAATTAGGATGAGAAATTCGAATTGAGAGAGATTAAATTGAAATGGGGGGATTACCTTGCGAAATGTTCCGCTGACGCAGTACAGAGTGATGGGATTGATACAAGAGTTGATGAAGCTGAGACAGAATCCAGCAATCCGGAGGACATTCCAGTTATCATTGAAATTCGACTAGAAGTAAAAATGCAAATGGTCGTTTAAAGGGTTTTCAAAAGCAGTCCACCGTCATTAAAGTACAATGTTCTGACGTTTTGTGTTTGGGCATTGGGAAAAGACACTGAGAGTGTCATCAAGATGCCAAAGTGACACGTGCTTGACTCAGAATTGAACGACGAGTCAGGTAAAAGGAAAAAACTTGTTTGAAATCGCTGACTCGTCATGCGGCTTTTGCTCGTTTCTCGTACGGGCGATCCCAATGGAATCTTCCAGAAATTCTACAGTAAATATTCATACAAATGATGGGACTTGGAGGTTTGAAATCAGTCCCAAGTCGAAAATCCGAAATTCGGACTTCCGGTTGAATTTCCAAAAAATCGGATTTCCGGGTCAAAAACTCCGAACCTATCCCAATCCACCAAGAGCCATCTTTTCCATGCTGGAATCCGTTGAGATCATCCCAAAATCCCATCGGGTTCGTCTGTAGCAACAAAAACAAATCGTCAAGTCGAGATTTGAGGGTTTGGTCGAAAAATCTACAAACCCCGCCCCCTTTGACACCCTTTGTCGGACAAATAAGGTCAGGTCATCATGTCATGCGATCGCAATGCATCACATCATACAGAGAATACAATTACAATTATGAGTCGAGTACGTGTCACTTTGTCATCTTGATGACACTCTCAGTGTCTTTTCACAATGCCCAAACACAAAATGGGTACTTTAAGTCACCCGGTAGATCAAAAACTTCGGGTTTTAATAAGGGTATTGTCGTACGTACTTCGGATTCGGGATCGAAATAAAACCAGAGAAAGAACAGATGATTCGGGAAGAAACACAGGGCAAAAATGACGACGAACGACAGAACCATCTTTGCCACCTAAATTCATACGGGAGCAGACAAAAAGAAACAAAACATTTTGTATGGAGTGACACACATCAACAAGAAAATCTTTTCAGGAATCAACAAGAACGAGTAAAAGAAAATCCCCAATCCCTCATCGCCATTAGAAAATATGAGCATTACATTTTGAAGAAATGATGGAGAAAGTGACAGATAAAAACATACCTTTTTACGCCCTAGAATTTGTTTCGCTTGACCTTGTGCTTCTCCAGGCATATTCCTCGTGGATAAAACCAAATGTCGAGCCATGATTATGTAAAATGTGGCAATGAAACAAAGCGGGACTGCGTAGTACACGAGGAACTTGAAGACGACGATAAACTGAAATCAAAACACACAAACAAAATTAAATCAGTTGCTGTTTTTTTTTTTGCTGAACTTCAACGCCGCATAGATAAATTCTACGTGAAAGTCGGCAGTGTAATACCAGTTGCTTTTCACTCTCCAGGTTGCCATTGTACACGTAAAAATTAAACTGAGGTTTGCAGTTCGGAAACATAAAAATTAAATATTTTAATTTCCAAATAATTGTAGAAGTTGCAATCTACTCTCCTTTTTTTAATTATGAGTCATTTTTGTGATTTTAAGCCCCGCCCATCATTTTTCTCGTATCATTCAGAATACATTAGCAAGGATAATAATTGGTGGGGCTTTAAATCACAAAAAAATGACTCAAAATTAAAAATAGTAGAATAAATTAAAATAAATTATTGTAAGAGTTGAACGCCGTTTAAAATATTGAAATTCTTTCCGATCCTTGATAGATTTAAGTTAAATGCGTCACACTTCATTGTTGTTTCCTCTGTGATTTTTGTCCTCAGAATTAGTAAGATTATCTCAACAAAATATGTACATTTCTCAAGGAAATGAAATGCAAAAAATTTAGAACTGGAAAATCCCCAAAATAAGGCACATTTAAGCGGGGACGTTCGTCCAGTGCTGCTTTTATAAGATATAATAAAATAATGACGCAAAAAAGTCCAGTACAAAAACATAATAAAAGTCAAAAAAACCCCCATTCATGTATAGAATATTTGTACATGTAACCCGCTGAAAACACATATACACAAATCCCCTCGCATAAATTACAGTTCTCTCTCGCCTTCTTTCCATAAAATCTGCTGCCTTCTTTATTCTTAAGTAAACTGGAAGGGATTATAACGTGTGCACTTGCGTACATTTAATTTATTGTTTATGTTTCCACTATAAATATAAACTATCAAAACTATATGGAATATGGAGAATGGAGATGGAATGTGACATAAGTCATAAACAAATGGCTGTCGGGTGAAATTACAAAAGGAAAGCAAATGGAAACGAACAAACGACACATTCCTTGAGAGTTTTCCTAATGATTATTTTCTTTCTCGGATTTTACAAAATACACAAAGAATATAATATAAATGATGGCTACTTTAGATTATTAGATTAATCGTAAAATCTAGATTATTTATAATTTATAATTTCAAATGGATTTGTTTTCTGTGATTGGGCTTCTTACCTTTGGATAGTTGGGGCCGAGATGGGGAGGGAATGGGTAGCAGATGAGGAAATAACGACCCTCATGCTCGATTTCCAGAATGTACGAGTAGAGAACGGACGGTAGGGCAATCACAAGGGACACGATCCAAATCGCTATATTTATATATATGAGAACAAATACACGCACACACACAAACATTAATTCATTATTCATACATAATTTATTCATTTTTGGGTCATGAATTTGAACTTGAACTCTCCGTTTTCTCTTTTCCCTTTTCATTATCCTTAGAAATATCACAATATAAGAATTTCCAAAATCATCCCAAACCCAAAATTCATCATTCCACAGAGAGACAGCGGCATTCAACGAAACGTTGAATGGCACTAGAAAATCGTCTTATACAGATAGTTTCTCCATCTTTCCCTTTCATCATTCAACACTTGATAATCCGTCATCAACATCATTTGTCTACTTCAATTCCCTCACTTTACTCTAGATTTTCTATGGAAAAGCCTTTTCAAGGAGAAAGTTCCCACTGCAAGTTTCAAATTACATTTTGTATTTAGTATTTTAGTATTTTGACATTTGCATTGGAAGGAAATCCAACAACTTTCCACTTTCTCCTTCTTATTCTCATTCTCAGTCTCATTCTCAAGCTATGACGTCACTCTCATTTGCGTTCGTCCTATTGTTTAATATTTATTGTGAATTCGCGAATTGAGGTTTGTGTGGAAACTGGAAAACTGGGAACTTCCAAGTCGTTTCCCAGTAATTAATCGTGCCTTTTATCAAAAGTAACAATTAATTCATCAAAATCTCCAAGAAACATTAGCAGATTTTCTGAATAGATCTCGAATTTTGGTCATTCAAATCTGAGAATTCCTCATTTTGATTTATGAACAGTAAGAATATCGAGAAATTCAAAGGATTCTTTGTATCAAAAATACATATCAATATCAAAATCAAAATCAAGTCGAATGAGAATTCATCAAAACTTGGGCTACATGAATGTAAGAAAATTGATGGAGAATCGAAATAAAGTTTGTGACGGTTCGACGCCGTCTGAAATTTTCAACGCTTTTCCATCACCACTGAAGAAAAGGTTTTTGAAGCTTTTCGAATGTCATTTTAAGCAATGAAATAAAGGTAAATGTACCAGCGATCGTGATGCAGGTCACTCGTTTGGCTCTTCCACCAGGGAAGAATTTCTTCATGGGATCCACAATGGCACAGTACCGATCCGCGGAGAGAGCCGTCAAAGTAAATACCGAGACTCCAATACTCACGTCCTTTATAAACTCACTGAATTTACATACCAAAAGTCCATACGGCCAGGACTCGACTGTGTACACTGAAATAGCCCCATAGAGAATACAAATTTATTTTTAAAATTGATTAATACTAAATACATGCTCTCATTTCGTGACAACAAATTTGAATTAGAATCCATTGAATTATTATAGCTGTAGAATCTCTCTCACCTGTGGATGTGAAGGGAACGCAGAAGAATATGACTAAAAGGTCCCCCACAGACAAACTGCAGATATACCTGCCCCGTATATAGATCACAAAGAATTACATTTTAATTTCATGTCATCATTAGGTTTTCTACTCCATTTCCCATCCAATCCCAATTTGTTTTACAAAAGCAACAACTAAATTCACACGTAACAGTTAAACAAAAATTACTGATATTATTTAATCCCATGCTCAACTTAGCTTCCACCTAGAACAAAATGTCCAGAGCTCACGAAACAAAATCTTTTGTGCGGCGTCCAAAGCGTACAAAATAAAATAAAATGATTACAAATTCTACTACCAAATCCTCAGTTTATCTTACACTCTTTTTCTCTTCTCGCCTTTGTCTTCAACTCTTGAAAACAAAAAACAATATCTGCTACAGAATTCATTAACGGATTTTGCTTTGACGATCATGATGTCATTCGTTCGGAGTAAATCCTATAGTTTTTTCACCAAGTCAAAACGTGAAGAAGGAAATTACCGTTGGCTGACAAGAATTAATTTGTAATCTTAAGCTTCTGTGAGCACTTTTGTTTACTGTTTCCTTTTGTGCTTTTTTTTTGTCTGTATTTAAATTCAAGGATTATATATATCTGTATTTCTTGATAGAAATTGCGAGTATATCCAAAATGATCGTGCAGCCTCTGCTCAACCCTCCTACAAATTTCAATTTCAAAGCTTAGTCTTTTCCTACTCGTTTTGTCGTTTTCTAAGATAGTTCAGACGACAGACAAGGCAAAGTGAAAACTCGACGATTATGAAACGAACACCAACACCAACACCAAACCCAAAACCTCAAACTATTTTGGTTTTGTGTAATCAGAACTAAAAATCAGTGAAATCATCAAGTCAAACACTTTGTATTAATAACTCCACAATCCCACTAAAACCTCGAAAAATACCAGACCAGACCAGAAATGAAGAACAAAGTCCTTGAACAGTAACACCATTCCATCATCCTTTGCATAATCATAATTCTAATCCTAATCCTAATGCTAATCTGCAATCAAACTGAAAACTCCCGGGTCGGGTCTCCCCATTAAAAAAACCACACGTTCCCCCACGACGAACGATGAAAACTCCCGAATTTCCTGCACAAATATATTATCGAAAGGAAATATCTGGAATGTAGAAAATTCAAAATCAGAGATCAAAGGGGACAAAAGTAAAAGCAAAAGCAAAAACAAAAACAAAAACATAAGCAAAAGCAAAAGCGAAGACGACGGCGACGGCGACGACGACGACAAAACTCGAAAGAGTCTGAAGACGCATGATAAAATTCTCATTAGAAATTAATCTCTCGGTCTTCTCATCCGTTTCATTTGAAATTCCCATGGCTATGAAATATTCACAACCAACAAGGAAAACAACTAACGATTCAACGATAAGGAAAAGAAAGTCAACTCATTTAGCTTCAGCTTTAGATTCCATTCCACGTCCATTGAAATCTAAATCCACACTTAAACAATCGTCATTAACACGCGATACACCAACACCAACACCAAACACGGCAGCACGACTGAATTCTTTCATTTTCCCCACATCTCCACAGCAGAAAATCAATTCATGTATATCAACAGTCAACAGCCCCGCACAATTAGTTTCTTTCTCTCCATTTCTCTCTCTTTCTCTCTCTTTCTTTCTTCAATGGGGAAAAAAGAGTGGGCGTGAAATTTCACCCTTTCCATTCAAATCCTGCTTTATTAATGGAGAAATTTCCATATTCCTCATTTAACTTGAAGAACTAGAGAGAGAGAAAACAAGGAAACTTTCTTCTTCTTCTTCTTCTTTAGATCATGATCACAGGTCAAAAAGTTTGTTTCCATATCTGATTCATGCGATTTCCATTGCGATTACGATTACGATTGCAAATGTCGAATGGCAAATGACGACAAACACCTACACAAATCCCCAAAATCCGGCCACCTAATTGTCGAATGTTAATTAGTTTTTGTGTGGACGGGTAAAGAAAGGAAAGGATCACGTTGAGGAATCTTGGATGAATATTCACGAGGAAACTCAAAATGAAAGTAGCCAAACTTGTCAAGATGAGTCGAGTCAAATTGCACATTAAATGATGTGGGATATGCAAATGTTTGTCTGTACATCATGTGGTTACTTTTTTATTTACTTTGGTCCGGGAGAAAGATATAGTGAAAAGGACTAAAAAAAAAAGTTATGAGGGAGAAAGAGGAAAAGAAGAAGAAAAGGAGAAAGTAGAGAGACAGAAGAGAAAGTGGAAAGTGAAAGTTGGTATGGAAAAACTCATTACATGGTTGGTTGAGCTCAGGGGCAGAAACTAAAGACTTGGAAATGCAGCAGTTTCAGAGTGAGAGAAAGAGAAAGAGAGACGATGTGAATTGTGACTGTACTGTACAAGGGAAAGGAAAAGGAAAGTAAACGAAAGTCAAGTCAAGTCACAGTCTGCCTCTGACTCTGACAACTCAAAGAGGATGTTACAACAAAAAAAATCCTCAAATATTCCAGGCTTGAAGGCTTGAAGGCTTGAGACAGATGTAAAGTGAATGCGAGAGAGAGAGAGAGAAAGAGAAAGTTGATGTGAAGGCGTGAAATGAAGAGTCGAACCTCTGCATTATTATTGTTTGGTCCAACACTCGGAGAACGGGGACGAGAGTGAAAGTGAGTGACAGCTAAGACTAAGAAGCTGAAGCTGATGAGACACGGATGAAAATGAAAATGAAAATGAAAACCAAATCATAAAAGTCAGTGTCAAAAAAAAAAAAACCAGGATGAAAATTAATAAGACGTTGTACTGAATTTGTAAGTTTTGAATGTATAATGTGAATTTGTTCTGTGCGTGTCTTTGTTTTGTGGGATGAACTATAAGTGTGAACTTGAACTCCGTCTAGTAAAAAACATTGACTTCCGGGGCAAACTCATCTGCAGTTGATCTTCATTTACGGAGATGAGTTTTTTGTCAACTAAAATATCTGTACTTCGGACCGGATACAAAAAACAAAGTGGGAATTTGGATTTTGTGTAGTCATTTCAAATTTTCAAAGCAAGATAAAATTGAAAAAAAAAAGTTCTTTCAATGTTCTGTCAATATCAGCAAAATATCTGTACATATAGGACTCAAATTTTTGGTATTTGGATTTCTCTTTCGATTCGTCATTATTGTTTTTTCCATTTTTTGTTTGTCGTGGTTGAGTGACGAATGAAGGAATGTGTCAAAATGTTGTTTGTTTGTCCTTGTCCTTGTCATTGTCATTGGCGTGTGGGAGAAAAGACGGCGACATATAAAATGATAAAAGAAATGAGATCCAAAGGGAAAGGGAAAGCAAATCCATTCAAAACAAATGGATACGAGGCGTCATTCATCGAGACTAGAGATGAGACTCGAGAGTGACAGCGGAAATGTCAAAAAGAACCTGAAGTTAAACGACAAGGATATTGTCGGCAATCTTCACACACACACACACCAACTCAACTCTATACAATTTATTTATGTACCTACAACTCAAAAAGGCCCACTCGGCCAATCATATAGTCTCACGTTTTCTGGACTCAAAAAGGAAATCAAAACAAAGGATGAAAAAAAATGAAAGGACGTCACCTTTTCACAGCCATAACATCAATATAATACTAAAAACTCCATCACATCAAGACAATACTTGAAACATCAAATAAAAAGTCCGATTTAGAATTGCGAATTCCCAATGAATATGTACGATAATAAGCAAAAAGAAAAGCATTTTAGCGGATGAGCAGGAAGTATCTGTACATGGTGGAAAACATCATGTGGAAAAAGGAAAAACATGTGGTATAAGAAATGAATATGAAAGTTTATTCTAACATATTTGGAACATTCCGCATGTTCCGATGTTTGAGGAAAATGAGGATGAGCGTCCCATTTCCGAGTACCCCGATAATGAAAATGATGGCGAATAAAACGGGGACGATGTAGGTCTCAGGTCGTTCTCCATACGGGACGTAGCCATCCGTCACATTTGTTTTATTCAAATACTCAATGATCGTCTCCAGGTAAATGGCCACGGAGGAATTATTATTATTTGAATTGATGGAGGAGGAAGAGGAATTCAAACTCCTCCGGCTGCTGCTCTCTTCCAATAATTTCAAACGGGCTTTCTCCTCTGCCAAACCCTGAATCAACACGGCGTCTTCCGTGTAATCCATAATGTTTGTAGAAGTAAAAGAAGCAACAACAACAACAATTCCTGGGCAATGTCAATGTCAATGTCAATTTACAAGATTTTGGGTGATGTTGTAGTCATCTTTAAAATTTAATTATGGATTTTGACAATTTGCTTGATTTCAACGCCGCTCAGAGTTTTTAAGCGTTCCCACAGCACTTGAGTTCCAAGTTCGTCTTGTTAATCTCTAGTCGAAAATACGGAAACCGCTTGTCGCTTGTCACTGTTGATTTTGTCGAGTGTCAACTCTCACGTCACTTTTTTTTGACTTTGAAGTTTGAACTAGAGTGTTTTTAAAGTTGCACTGAGTCTTTTGTCCTACTTCCGACAAACTATTTTTTGACTAGTTGACACGGACAGAGACCACCCCGTCACTTTTTTCACTTCTGCCTCGCGTCTCATCACTTTTTTTTTTGGTGAACGTATAAACACGGACACACCATCAAATCACATTAAGATTAAGATTCACATTACTTTCACTTTCCGTCCTGTCGTCTTCCGTTTGGATGTCCACATCCATTAGAAAAAGGAAATTCTCAAAGTCAAAGTCAAAAAAAAAAACACTGTGACAGTTTAATTTTTTTTGTCTTTTTCCCTTTAAAATACAAGTTAAAAAGTTGGAGTGTCCTCACTTTCACTTTCCCTTGCTTTTTACAACCAATCCTTTTGATTTTGCTACGGAATTTTGACAGTTTTGCACACTTTCCTAAATGTTATGGCACATTCACATTGCGCACGGCAGTCCGGGTTTTACTCATTTCTTATTTGATTTTTGAGAGACCGAAGAATGGGGGGAGGAGGGGGGAAGTTTCTGGATTTCTGGATATTGCGGAATCGCAATCGCAATGGGGGGAAATTCAAGTTTTAATTCAATTGACCGTGAATTGTATGGAGCGACAAAAGGACGCGCTAAATAAACTTCTGGCTTCTGTGGTCAGTCGATGTGTGACGGCTCAACTTGACCAACTTAAATGTTTTCCCCGCTCTTTCGTCTTTTTTTCACTCATTCACTGCCAGTTGTGTGGGAGCTGTGGATGAAACAGTTGAGGGCATTTTCATGGCTCAATGCGGATGCGGATGCGGATTCCAATAATATAATATATCAAATGGAAATGGAAATGAAATATAATGTCATTTATCTTTTGTCTCTTTTCATGAGAGGTTTTTTCTTATTGCTCGTGCTTATCGTTAGTTTTTGGTAAGTGGAGTCGTGACCGGTTGAAGTTGAAGTTGAAGTCCAAAAGTCGAAATCGAAATCGAAATCCAAGTCGGAGACAACGACAACACACACAGATGTGCCTGCCGTCAATTCATTCACTAATGCCCTCTCTCACTTTCAACCCACTTTGACTTTTTTTCTATACGCTTCCGTACACACTTTCGTTCACCTTTGGAATCAAAGTTCAAGAGAGGAAATGAAAAAAAAAAAAAATCTGACGATGAGGGAAGCGAAAAAAGTCGATAGTTGAATTTCCGTTCTGTTGCAGCTGCAAGGCCAAATCAAATCTTTTATATTTCACAGATAAATATAAATATATTCCCACAGTTGTTTGTTTCTCACCAGAGCTTTTGTTTCTTCAAAAATAATTCAGATTCTGAGAGCTTTTTTTCAATAGGAATTCAAATTCAGGGATTTCAAAGCCAATTTTTTTGGTATTGATTGATTTCGACGCTGTTTAATGTTGTTTTTGTGTTTTTGTTTTTCATGGAGCAGTTTTGAGTTTGCGGACTCAACTTGAGAATTTCAGTTTGATTTCCTCAAATGGACGTTTCCACGTGAATTAAATTTCTCTCTATGATTTCTCCCGTATATGAATATGGAAATATGATGGAATTCATTCAAATTCGTGAGGGAATTTGATGAGAACGCGAGATTGTACTGCTATTCATAATTCATATTCCATTGTGTGTGTGTGTGGTTTCACAAATATAGAGAGATGCGAGTGTCAAATCAAAACCTCACGTTTTCATATATTCATAAATTAATGTCACCCTCCAAATTCAATGGAGAATATTATTTGGCTTTATATGTATAGTTTGCACTCTGGATTTGGACTTGAATTCGAGTCGTCAATGGTTCTATGGTCTGACGGATCGTAAGATTCTCAGTACAGCATTACAGATTTTGGAGTTTAGATGTACAAGTTCAAAGTTGGTGGATGGACGAGCGACGAGACGTCGTATAAAATTGTGATGAGATGTTTTTGAAATGGATGTTGAGCCGTCGAGGAACTTGGTGACTCACAAAGGAGAGAGAGAGAGATAAAGGTATAAATGAAAATGATGAATTTCCACGACGACGAGGACAAAACCGAAGATGACAATGAAGAAGACGCGTGTGTGATGGGAGATTTGTGTGTGGACGGTGGTGAAAGAACAAGTTTTGTTCAGGAGTCAGGAGTACTTTATAACTTGTGAGTTTTTATGACGACGCTCCCGGTTTAAGCGTCAGCTTTTTTGCACTCACACTCGCACTAAAAACAACCGAAAGAACTTCCAAAAAGTTTTTTTTTTTTTACGGATTTTCTTATTGTTAGTGAAATTTTGATGTCTTCTTCTCTCTTGCCAACAAATCAAATAATTTTTTTGTTTTGAGGCAAAAAGCCCGAAAAAAATTCGGGTTTTTTTGGGTTCTCGGGTTATTCTCCACAGCCACGGATTAAGATGAGCCGGATTAATCACCTGAAAAATCAATTCAAATAAAGAGAAGGAAATCAATTAAGTAATCTGATATATAGTTCACAGTCGATGAGACATTTACTCCGTTTTATTCATGAGGAAACATGCAATTTTAGAGGAAAAGTTTCAAACGGCGTTCAACTTGGACAAAAGAAGAAAAATATTTTTAATTCATTTTCGAATTTCGTATGTCTGATGTCGCTCGGATCCAATATTTCTGATCGAGTTTGGCACGGCACGACAGGGATTTTTTAAGCTCTTTTTAAATTCGGAGGATTTCCCTTCCATAAGAAATTGGAACTGATATTGAGCATTTGAAATAAATAATAAATCATAAGGTCCAAAAACAAAAAATCCGATTAATCCACTAGACAGAAAAATCTAGCAATAAATAATAAATAAAAATCAGATACAAAATTGTAAAGCAATTCACATCCAAGACTAAAGAATGTACAAAAGAAGACGTTCAGAAACCGAAACTTTTAAGGTCGAGAAGAAAATGGACATTCTGAGTCAAACTCAAAGTCTCAAAGGAAAAGTATTTAAAGTAATCAAAGTCATCTCGATAAATTTCAAGAAATCCATTAGAAAAATGATGAAACCTTTGAAAAATGATGACAGTACAAATCTATTGCAAAGGAAATCCAATTTTCAGCTGAATTTATTGGGCTTCCTCTAGTTTCTAGTTTCTGATTTTATCTTTCGCTTCTCGTCACACCAGAAAAAACCAGGATTATTTTGGTTGAGGATTTCTCTGCATTCTTTAATTGTTTGTTAATTTAAGAGTTAGCAGACTGTACAGATTTAAAGCGGTAATTAATTAATTACAATTTCCCAGGAAATTGTATTGGAATTGGAAACCCTCCATGAAATCTAAATGACTCGGAAAATAATTTGTATCTGTACAAAACAAATGAGGAAAGGATTTTTTCCCGGGAGTTTTTTCCTCATCATCCCACATGTTGGGATTGAAATTGAAAATTGAGAGTTTTCAGTGTTGAGTGTTGAATGTGGAGTAAGGAGAATTGCGAGTTGAGTGTAACGAGTTTTATTGGCCATCAGTTGGGTGTTTACCCATGAAATGGGGACGTTTTCCCTTCGTAATGGGACATTAATAAGATCCTCCTGGTCGAAATCATTGACTAATAACGACATTGGCCTTGGACTCCCTCCTCCCCCCTATCCCCCCAACAAAAACAATAAAAATCTATCCTATTTCTCAAGAGCATGGGGCAATTCGAGGTTTACTTTCACTTTCACTTTCTCTTCTCTATCTCTCCACTTTCTCCACTTTCCCCTCTCGTCACTCCAATAAAATCCGAAAGCCCTCCGTCACATAAATAATCCTAATTGCACTTTCCCTCTCACTGGGCTGGATTTTATTTAGGATTTACGACACTCCACAAACTCCAACTACGCACAGCATTTCCAGTTTGTTTCTCCCTCACAGAATCCGAACAAACAACCAGTCGAGAGACAGTCCAACTGGTCGAATTGAAACTGGAGACTCCTGGAGATTTTTTTGAAATATCAGAAACAACTGGAGAGAAAATCAAAATCAAAACGAACCAGTTCCAGAAATTCATCACAGCTCGTTTTTTCCTCTCCACATTTTTCTTATTACATTGAGAGCGAAAGGACAAAAGATTTTTTGTGAGAACTTGACAGTGAAAATGCGAAATTTCACGCGGAGCAATGATAATGACAAGAGCAACAAGAAAACGATTCGTAATTTCGTTGAATGGACAATAAGTGCGAATGTTTTAATTGTCGTGTATTGTGGAAAATATGTGTGGACATCAAATTTGTAATGCAATTTCATACGGCGGATAGAAGGAACGAACCAATGGAATCTGGAAT
>JAIUND010003813.1:0-14232 GCA_034699125.1 Gisinianus flammeolus
TTGACCGTTGAAAATGCTCCTTGTGAGTCATTTCACAGTAAATTCGTATTTATTCGTATCACGGAGCAGAAAAAACCTTGACCCATTGAAAATGCTCATTTAATGATTTTTCTATTCTCATTGTATTATTGAAAACCTATCCTCTCTCCCTCTCTTTGTAAATAGGAGCAGCACAAAAAGAGCAGTTTTCGTATTATGGAAACTGCTCTCTTTTTTTCGGAGCTACATGATAAAAGAGCAATTTTTTTGGAGCAGGAGGGAGCAGGAGCAATTTTTTTTTGGAGCAGCACCCAAAAGCTGCTCCATTTTTGGAGCAGCAGGCCTTTTGCAGCTCATACTGACAGTATAATAGTATGACAGACTTTCCATACACGGTAATTTCTATCATTAAAATACACTTATGGATTTAAGTTAACTTATACTGTTCCCGAAACTAACATGTTAACTGATGGTGTGATGGGCGTATGCCTAAATGCACTTTTATCTGAAATGGAAATAAAAAAAATATATATATAGGAACGGAAAATACATTGTTGCCTATACGGCGCTCCATGTTAATTCCGCGTCCGCTCGCTCTTCATTCGCTTGTCGCTTCACATTCACTTTCACACAGCATGATGCGCATGTTAAATTCCAATGCAACAAAGCTCTTACAATATAAAGTTAACTGAAAAGGACCGGGTATGTAGATTCCCTTCAAATCTCCAGCTTTCATTTGTGCTATAAAATCTTGCATGATGAATTTCCGCTACCTGTCAAACATTTTGGATTTTCTGTGTAAGTATGGTTTTAATTTAAATTCAATTGGAAATGCAAAGCGAAACCTTTTGGACTTGGATTCTCCTAACTCCTTGTATGATGCCGATTGCACAGAAATGCAAGTACAAAATATGTACATTTTCGTAAGAATTTATTAAGTAAAAAAATGGAAAAATGCAAGCATAAATAAAACTCGCATTCAGAACGATGTACAAGTTTTGGATGGGCTGCCATTAAAGAAAAATGACTAATCCAACTCTTTATAATTTGTTTTCACCATTTCTTACAAAAACCCAGTTCAAAATTTAATCAACTGTCAAAATGTACGGTTTCCTCGTCGTCGTTTTCCGCTCCGTGGACGATGACAATAATACGGATTCGGACGACTCGCCCAAGAAATTCACACACTTCTGGGTTGAATTCCAGAGCGCGCGCGCGAGAATACAATAATAAAACCCAAGTGCTTTTTGTACACATACATAATACATTCCTTACAAATTTACAGGTATATTTGACATTGACCCTTGTTGACCTTTGACCTTGCGGTTTAAAACTTGAATAACATATACAATTTGTTGTATACGACAGTCAGATTGGCAGTAAAATATAGTAATAATAATAATGATGACTTTTGTTGTTGTAGTTAGTGATTTAATAATTGTGGGAATCGATTTATTTCCCGCCATAATGTGCACTGTGAACGGAGTGCGAGTGCGAGTTATTCCCATTGGTGGATGATTCTTGTTGTTATTGTTGTTGGGAGTGATGGGCGGAGCGAGAGTGAGTCCCCGCCCCTCCCCCACTCGTCCCGCGTTTTAATTGGTGTTCCTTCAAGAAGGGATTGACGGTACATAAATAGAGGATGGTGATGAGATAGTCCGTCACGACACCAAAAATCGTCTCGATCCTCACACGTCCGTCACACCATCCTTCCTTTTCCTGAAAGAGAATCAACCAATCCACCAATCAACACCATCCCACTGATCCCACACATTCTATATTCTAACATAACATATACTTGAATAATTTGAATATGAAGGCTCGCGCGCGCAATAATATATACATACATAGGGAAGCGGGGATATTGCGATAACCGTTTTTAGGGGTGGTGTTGTGTCTGCGCCGGAGGTGACAGGTTCCCAGAATGGACCACCAAACCCGACCGAGACCCCGCCCAAAACCAGCACGATCACCACCAGGAGGATCTTGATGAAGAGCGTGAGGACTTTCACGATGAACCAACTCTTCACCAGCCTTGAGCTGTACGCCTAATATGTACATATATTTTTTGTGAATCAAAATACATTTTAAAAATGGGGGGAAATGAGAGAGAACATTTGAATTTTTCCAGGCAAAAACAATCACATGACTAAGGGTTGGTTTTTTTTTTTTTTGAGTTTGGAGGATTTTGGGGGGAGTTTTGTTCATACTTTGATGGTGAGAGCTCCAACGAGGAGGACGAGACCAAAGATCAACTGGAGAATGGAGATGAAAATGCAGACGCCCACGATCGTCAAATATCCTATCAAAAGAAAAAATCCAATTCAAACGTTGTAGAGTTGTCTTTTGTCTTTTGATATAATTATACATCTCGTGGAATTCTTTTACCATATTGAAATTGAAATGTCTTTTTGTCATTGTCATTGTCATGATTTTGATTTTGACTTTGAATTTTGAGTTTTGAGTTTTGAACTTTGAACGCACTTTGTTGAACATGGAAATCCTTGAAGTGGAAGTTCCGCGCTGTTTGAATATCCCGCCCAAATAGAATGCACAGTGTCAGCCATTCCAACTATATATGTACAAACATTTTCTATAGTACCATTAAAAATACCCGTTTAAATTCCGCATTTTTCTATATATACATATATAGTTTGCTATTTTTGTGGATTTTTTGGACTGACTTAATTAAATGAACAAGAGATTTTTATTATGTAATATAAACTGTAATAGAACCCCTGGGGTTGTATTTGAAAATGTTATAGAACCCCGCAGGGGACGTATAGCAGGGTGGGGTTCTTAAAATCTATGTGATGTCTAATGTAATTTGAGTCAGAGAATGTCATTGAAAGCATTGAAAGTGGAATTGTATTTCAAAATCCTATACAACCCCTGGGGTTCTTTAACAGTTTATACGGTATGTGTACATATATGTATTTATATGATGGCTTACAATTTCAAGGAACGCGACGACAATCCACGTGAGTCGCCGACTTTGTGCTGCGGACATTTGCCTTCAATGAAATGTAAATCTATTCACACACAAATAAGTATATACAAATACAGGAATAAAGGTTTAATTGAGCTCAAATTTTGCAGGATAACGAGTGCAAATATGAAATAAGAAATAAGAAACATGAAATATACTGATTGTGAGAGTTTCGTACCCACAAACAAACAAACAAATAGCAAGTAAAAATGACTGTGCTGGGTGCGTACAAATATAAGGTTGAATTTTCCTCGTGTGCTATATAAAAATTAAAATTCAAGGTTTCCCTATATATATACGAGAAATTGGGGAACATTCACCAATATGAATATGAATGCAATTCTACGAGGAAAAGAATCGTCTTAATTTAGTCCTAATAATATATATATATGTATATATACCGTAATTTTCCTTGTGAATGGACAGCTGTGGACGGACTTCCACACGTCACAATATGTTTTCGAAATGATTTCCTTCCATTTCCTCTGTTTTTCCTCCATAAATATATATACGTGTATATAGAAATGGCTATAAAGAAGACGTTTACATTTACATTTACAACTATAAAAGACTACACAATCTTGAAATTTAAATTTCTTGTTACATACATTTTGAATTTAAAATATTTGCTCTATCGTTAAATATATGGAATGTACACATATTGAAAATCTGAACAAGACATGGGACTTGCGGATGCATGCCACCAGCTAGAATCGAACCCTCGACTCCCCCGTTGAAATCCATAATTCCACAGTTCATATCTTTAATAATAAAATTTTTCCCATATGCAAACATCAAATATACAAACACAAAGAAAGAAAGAAAGATGACGGCTTATTAATTGGACATTCAACT
Source organism: Gisinianus flammeolus (assembly GCA_034699125.1). Taxonomy (NCBI): domain Eukaryota; kingdom Metazoa; phylum Arthropoda; class Collembola; order Symphypleona; family Katiannidae; genus Gisinianus; species Gisinianus flammeolus. Next base: position 3,824 of record JAIUND010003813.1, read on the forward strand.
TGCGACTTTCGACTTTCGAGTCGTCCACTCCGTTTTTTCATATACCAGCAGCACACAGCAGCAGGAAGTGAATTTTGAGTATATGTACATACATACTTTGGAAAGCCCTTGAAATCCTTAAATCCCTATAAGTTCTCATCAATTCCCTTCCGTTTTCCGCATTGTGAATTGTGAATTTCTCTTTTCTCTTTTCCATACACACCAAACTGTGATGATCACAGTACGTATTTCGTGTATATATAGATAGTAAAGAGAGCGCGAAGGATAAATGAAAGGGAAAGTGTCGTGTGCATGGTCGTGATGACTGTGTGTGGAAATTGGAAAGGGAAAGTGTGTGAAATGGAAATGGAACTGGAGAATTTGTATTAGGGAGCGAAGCTCCCCTTATTCTATTGGGTTGTCTGTCCATCTGTCCGTCCGTCCGTCCGTCCGTCTGTCCTTGTCACGATAACTCTCGAAAGAGACGACCGATTCACATGCGGTCTTTTTCATTGTCATTGTCATTGTTGCAGTCAGGTACCTACTGATTTTGGTGACCCTGGGGTCACCGAGGGCCGAGATACCCGCATTTGACCCCCATGGCTTAGGGGTTAAGTTTGTTGACTTGTAGGGGTGAGGTCCTAGGTTCAAATCCCATTAAGGGTAAAGTGATTTTCACAATTTGTTTTACTTTTCGGGCTACAAAATTATGGATACTCATATTGTGTGACTTAAATATCCGAAAAAACCGAATTCGGAGTTTACCCGGGTATCAAAGGGATTTTCGAGAAAAAAACGACGGGATGGAAGGAAAGTGATTGCAGTCCCATGAACGGAGCACCCGGAGGGAGTGTGGAGGGAGGGTGCTTATGCCATGGTTACCCGACCGGAGCGCTCCCGAAGGGTGCGTAGTGAAATTGGGCGCAATCACGACTGACGTTTTAATGTGAAGACAAACAGACAGACACTTATAAGTTTTAAAGAGAGGCTTCGCTCCCTTTTGAGGTACTCCTGTACCAATGTTTATTTTGTATATTAGGTTTATGTATACTTTTGTAAAGGTCTGAATCCGCGTCATGCCGTTGTCCAGTGTCCAATGTGCAATGTCAACGCACTTGTATAGTTGAAGATTTGTGCATGTCTAATACTGTTTCCCCACATTGTTGTCCCTTGTGCATTGTGCATTGTGCCTTGTACGTAGGTACAAATTTATGGACACATTCAAATTTCAAACGGAATTGTGAAGGAGAAGTACAGGGAATTGTGGTAAACAAACAAATGTCTTTTACTGTTCTTCCCTGTATTTAATTGTGTATTATGAGATGATGAGGAAGAGTTGGCAATTGACCATTACCATTGACAATGGCATTTGGAATTGTGGACAGTTGACAGTTGGCAGTTGACAATGAAAAGTAATAGTATCTAATACATAGTAGTAGTAGTATATCAATCAATCAAACTTTTATTTGATGTGCGCACCCTCTCAAAGTAATAGTGTATAGTAGTACATATCGTGTGTTAAGTTCACAAACGAACTATAACGATTTTCCTCAATTTGCGGAAATACGATGACTGCGTCCGTCTTTGTGGGTCAAATTGTGAAAAAATTGAGGGTGACAGAAAAGGTCATGGCAGACAATCATGTCTCACGACCCACAGCCCCATCTCCAGCCATTTGACCTTTGGAGCAGGTCAACGATATTAAGGAAAATAGTTATAGTTCGTTTGTGAACTTAACAGACGATATGCGATATATATGTAGATGGAGATACATGGGAGCATTTGTGCGTGGTTGTAAATTTGGAGTAAATATAACTGTAGGGAAAGTAAAAGTAAAGGTGAGCCTTGAGTGTCCTCATCCACAATCCACCGTATATACTCGACACCATCATAATTCATAATTCATATTATCCAAACAACAACAAACAATATTCCAACTTGAGACGGACGGACGGACGGGCAAAGGTAAAGGTCAATTGAAAGGACATGATGATGACTAAGAGGGACTTGAAGTATATACCGTTCTTTCCTTTGTGGATTTGGATTCATTGATGCAATTCTATATACAATTCTATATATTTTGAGTGTATATTATATATACGTTTGTGCTTGTGCTTGTGTGCATGTGAAATTAGGGAAAAACTGGGACGTATATAAACTCCCATGGAAATTCCACATCATTTTCATTCTGCCCCAGAACCAAAACCGCGTCACAATCACTGTCGCAATATATATATATAAATCTCTATATGTAAATCTCCCAATTCCTCAAGTCCAGCACCGTCATCTTCAACTTTATTTCACATTTCAATCCCAATTGTCAAGATTGGGAATTTCCTTTTCCCTCTCACCGCAATATAGTAATATAGTAATAGTAAATTCCCCCCTCCAAAATCCTATTGTGACCATTTGAGACACGATTTCAAAATATTTCAATATTTTTTTAATCAAAATCCAAAACCAAAACCAAAAAAGCCCTGCTAATTGTTTTAATTGTCTAGTGATTTCCTTCTCCTCTTTCCAATCAAAATGAAGCTCGAGTCCGGCGTCCCCTTAATTTTCTTTGGGACTTTGATCGTTTTTGAATTTTTTGGCCATTGTGATGCCCGACCATCGTCCTCGTCGTCGTCGTTGCCGTCATCGTCGTCTCTGTCGTTGAAGTCACCATCAAAACCCGTAGGATTTCAACCATTCGCTGTTCCTCCCCGTCTGTCACTCCAGTCCAGACCATTACAACCACCACCACAGCCAGCACTCCCACCTCCGAAACAACAGAAGCCACCACCACAATTAAAACCACAACAATTACGAAAACACGCCAAACAAGTTCGACCGCCGGTGAGACCAAAGACCAAAATCCCCCCCAACAATTAAATTGTTTTATTCTCACAGTCCCCCATTGTTTTACATGCATTTGTCATGTCGTATAATAGGCGTATATTATTTTCTTCTTGTGGAAATCTCCTCATTCTTTGTTTGATGTATTTTAATCAATCGGAGGAGAGTTTTTCAATATATATATATAGTTGATCATTTTACTAACTTTTTATGTTGTTGTTGTTGTTTTTCTTTTGGATTTTATAGAGGAATGCAGCGGGTTCGGCGAGATCCAAGCGGTATGGGAATTTTTTCTATAGAGGGGAATAATATACTTATAATTATTTGACATTTCCTCTCCCCCCGCCCCCCCGGTAAAAATGGGAAAATCCATTAAGTCATAACAATGATCGAGATTTAATTCTAATTTATGTATATAATATATGTAGTCGTGAATGTGCGCTAGACTCGCTTGTCTTTTTCCTTATATAATTGTGTGTGGCTGATGCATTCGGATTCCGATGGATGACATAAATATATAGACAGATAGATAAATCTGTGTGGTTTCCTTAGTGGATTTAATGATGATTATATTATATATATTTATAAGGTTCTGGATTTCGTACTGGCAGGAGAATCTCGTCCCCATTTTCCGTTTGTTGGGGGAACAATGGAAAATCCGATTAAAAACCCGGACGCATGCTCTCCAGGAAGTTCTCGAGGAAGAACTCGTTCGCTCATAAATTCAACAACCTTACTTGAATCCCATCACGCAGTTGAATATATATTGAATTCACACAACTACAATTTTTACCTAATTGTATTTTGTTATGCATTTTCTGTTTTTTTTTTTGTTTTTGTGTTTTGTTAATTCCCGCTTTTTTATTTGTTTTCCCAATCATTTTATACATTTTGTAAATGTACATTTCCATCATTTTATCCTCCTCCTCATCACATCACATCATTACAATTATAATGAATAATGAATAAAAAGAAACAGGTAGAGAGATTTTTTAAATGGGATTTTTTTCACCTTTTTTTCTATTTGCATATTTAAATTTAAAGACTTGACGATTTACCATGATTTTTAATACTAAATTTTTACTGTATTCTCAAGCCAAAGTTGTACAGAACTCAGAACGAATTAGTGAGAAAAAAATCTGAGTGAAGAAGGGGTGGTCTTATAGCCACAGAGAGCCAATGAAAAATGGCTTACTTTTGGGAACTTACTTTTGAAACGGTTTTCATTGGCTCTCTGTGGCTAAGACCGCCCCTTCCTCACTCAGATTTTTTTCTCACTAATTCTCTCTGTACAACTTCAGCCTGAGAATATCTATAAACAGTAGATACATAAATGGGGTTTTTTTCTTTTCATGTGTGGTTGTCCAGTGGAGCAATAGAAATCCTTGTCAACTCCCGTGCGCTCGGGCAATTTGAATTCAAAACCAAAAATAATAGATATGATGTACATAGATAGGACACACTAGCATGCGTACGGGACCACTTTTAGGATTTGTACAAAAATGACGTAAATTCTATCCTTCAAAATATAGATGTGCAAAAGCTAAATAGGTAACCTATTGTAGGATAGCCAGGTAAAATTTTTTGGTTAGCTAAAGGAAGTTAATTGATCTAAAGAAAATTCGCTAGCTAAAATCCAAAGAAAACCCTCCTTCCATTCTTTTCATCCTTGTAGACCAAGGGTGTCTTCGTGAAGAGTCGTTTACTCTAAATGGGAGATCTGCATTACAGCTATATTTTCGTTCTTTCAACGGCTCTGACTGGCTTGTGGTCAAGTTTAAAGCAATCAATAGCCAGAAAAATTCCGAAAATAGCCAAATTCCATGACTAATTTCTCATGAATCTGCACTCCTCTCACCCCACCTGGCCGTATAGTACAGAACATAATAATATATACGCTGAAGCTCAAAAGTGGGAAATTGAGGCTCAATGTAAAAGACATAAAGAGTCCTATCATGTTTATTATGTCTCTTCCCAATTTCTCCAATTCGAATTTCTATACATATATATGAAGTTGTCGATGGAATAAGGGGTCACATACCATTTTTCACCTTTTTGCATATTAATATGCACAAAAACATGGCCTATTTTATAGAAACAGTTAGAAATTTTTAACAAAATTGTAAATATTTTTAATTAATTTAAAAACTTTAGTTAAATTTAAACAAAATATATGGCGATTTCTTTCTTGTGATTTTTTGAATTACAAAATCATCAAGAAACGCCTTGGCGTCAAAGCGGCCAAAAGGAAAACTCGAATATCATCTAAACTAGATAGTGGTATGTGACCCCTTATTCTATCGACAACTTCATATGTATCTTGCACATTTATTAAAATTCTCTGTCGCGTTCATGTCGTCACAATTAAACAGACACAATCAAAATAAGTTTTCCTGTGTCATATTTTGTAATATCCAACTAAAAACCAGTGTATATAATTGTTTGGTACTTTATTACATCAACGGCAAAACAACAACAAGAGAAACTACAAACTATATATTAGTCCCGAGTCATTTCTTTTCTCATCGCGTGTGTTCTTCCTATATATTAAATATTAAATTAAACAATATATATAGTTGACGACATGCCACGGCCACCTCGTCGGATACCCGTCCCAATTGATTTTGGGACGATGGACATACATTTGAGATGTATTGAGACGGAATTCGAGTCGATGAATCCGGATCTGGCCAAATTACAAGAATCCTGGTTCAACATCTCGAATGTGAGTTCTCCATATATATATATAAATTACTTATACAAAATGCATACATACATATAGGTACATACATGAATATTATAAAATATGTAAGTACCTAATACAACACTCCATATAATTTTCTAAAAATTAAAATTAATAAGATTTTAAATGGAAATTCGTTATAATGATAATAATAAGGTTAGGTTTTGAGCAACAATAAAGCATTATAATAATAATAATATGATTAAATTTTGAATATATACACAAAAATATATAGTTGACGGACTTGAATGTGGCGGAGGGACAAAAATTCGTATTGTGGGTCACGGAGTGGATTTCGTATTGAAGAATCTGGCACTGGCAGCTTCCCCGACGACGACGACCGAGCTCGTAATATCTAACATCAATGCTCTCGGTATATATATATATGTACATACCGTATATACTGTTATAGAAACCCACCCTCTTAAAGAACCCCATGTCTGCAGAGACTAAATCCTGCGCCCATGTCAAATACATTGTCGTACATACATATAATTCTCACGTTCCCTCACTGGGGTTCTATATAAGATTTTTCCGATAACCCCTGGGGTTCTATTACAGTGTATGCGGTATACATAGAAAAATTCACACACACACATTTTACGCACATTTACTTAATTAAATTAAACTAAATTTAAGTAGCTCCTCATTGCATATCGTCGCTCTAGATATCAAAGGTTCCATATATTTTTGTGGGGGAGGAGCCTAGCACGTTATTTCCCATATTGTAGTGGGAGGAGCTAAAAAATATGGAACCTTTGGTTATTAGTCAAATAAAAATATAGAACCTTTCGTTATTAAGGAATTTAAAATATGGAACCTTTGATATCTAGAGCGACGATATACATCGTTGACCTCATTCAAAAAGGTCTCAACTAATGTTGACCCCAGACGGTGAATATGCATGTACGGAATATTGTTATTCGCCGTTTGGGGCCAACATTAGTTGAGGTATTTTTGAATGAGGTCAACGATATGTTTAAACTCCATGTTGTTATTTTTCTTACATATATATACACATTTTGTATGTGCATAATATAGGTATATATTTTTTGATATTGATTTTGAGTATAGCCGTGCTTGCAAATGTAAGTGATGTGAAGGAGCTGAGAGGTCACTTGATGACCCCTCACTTGATTCAAGTCCTCTACAACATCCTGACTGACCTTCCCGTCCCAAAGGAATCCAAAACTCTTATTGGTCGAAACAAATTTACTGTAAGTATATATATATATACACTTATCCGCATTTTCATATGTATTTGTTTTTGTATTTTTGCAATCCACACACAGCATATCGTCTGTTAAGTTCACAAACGAACTATAATTATTTTCCTTAATTTCGTTGACCTGCTCCAAAGGGGTCAAAGGGCTCAAGATGGGGCTGTGGGTCCTTCGACATGATTGTCTGCCATGACCTTTTCGGGTCACCATGGATTTTATCAGAATTTTACCCACAAGGACGGACGCAGTCGTCGGATTTCCGCAAATTAAGGAAAATCCTTATAGTTCGTTTGGGAACTTAACAGACGATATATACATAATTACTAATTATTGTAAATTGGGATTATCAAAGATGAGATATGTGGTGGTGTATGTTGTGGTCCGATTATTGTCGGATGGGCCGGAGGGTTGGACGATGATGACTCCAACTAGGCGACAAGTCCGGGATGGGATTAAACAGGCCATCCTCCAATGGGACGTCCACACCGTGGACATTGACAGGGGTTTCAACTACAAGTGAGTCAAGAGTTCACACTAATTAAATATCGCGTCCTCTGAATTTTATTTTATATTATACATTACAATATTATGTATACATACATTTTTCATGATTTTAATTGTCATGATGAACTTTTCCTATATATATAACTAATTTAATTTATACTGCTTTATATTATTCATGCCATTTTTTTTTATTATTTATTATTTATATATATCTATATAGGACATTGGAGCCCATTTGGAAGTTATTGAGAGTTTCTCATACACCAGAGTGTCAATTATGTGCGAGTTGGACCCTCTGTAATTTCCTAAATGTCTCTGGCGCCGTCCTCGTGGACACTTTAATGAAGGCGGAGGGTGGGGAAGGTTGGAAATTACTCCGTGAAATCCCGAGCACCGATGAAGACGTACTCAAATTGGCAATGGTGGAGGAGGGAACCGGCTATTGGCAGAGTTTGGAGATCCTCGAGACGCCGGATCAGAAACGAGAGCGGACCACCAAAGACCGCCGATTTTAAACACGGGATTCCCCGTTTTTTTTGGATCCGTCCAATTACATTTGAAATATATTCATGTATGTCATCATTAATTACTATAAATATTGTTAATTGAGGATTTGTTTTGGATACCTTATGATTTCCAAAAACAAAATTCAATTTGTTTATTATATTATACATTTTTGAGATGTTTCCTTGAAATTTTGAATTTTGCACAGATTTGTGTGGAAAAATTCCTTTTTTTTTCCACATTATTTTTTATTGTGAGTAATCTGTCAGTTTTTTGTTTTGCTTTGTTTTTTTTTTGATGATTGTGTGCTAAAAGAATATCGATCAAATCAGCGTTTTCGTTTTCATTTTCTTTGTATTTTTTTTTTGTAATAAAAAAATTGCATTCAAATTGTAAATTGTAAATTCGAATCTCATTTGAGCATGAAATGAAATGTTTTTCGCGTCACGTGATGTCCAGGGAGTATTGAGATGTATTTCCGGAAGAAAATGAGAAGGATTCCGACCATCACAATCAGTGAGCCCAACAAGCTATGTATATATAAAATGAAGGAGAACCACCACAAAAAATATAAAGTACCATAAAAGAAAATTGGCGGGGAAATCATGATCATTTTAAAAATTCAAACCCCTCCTCAAATCCCGCTACTTATATATAAGTATATACCTGAAAAATGTGGGGGCGATGCCAAAGAAGACAAACTGCCAAACGAAGGAGAAGACGACATCGAAATTCCGGCAGAGGGACACCACGCCCGCTTCTTCCTTCTTCATTGCCATCGTCATGCACACTATAATTCAAAACACAATCTATTTAAATTTAAATGACCCCGCCATTTTTCTAGATATTCCTTATAAAAGATATAAAAGGAGAACATACGCTGTCCAAAGAAAGTGATGAGAGCAACAGAGAGAGCGAGAAACCAGTCCAAATTACTCTGCGGGAGTTCCAAAACGCCTATGCATAGAGATAAAATCCCAGACTCGATGGTTCCGTACAAACCAAAGAAAAGCCCGACCACCGAAGAATTCACTTCCTTCAAATGACGAAGCGCAATGAGATAGAAACAACTGAATGTCATGGCAGAAAACGCCAAACCCGCGCCAATCTTAAAAAAAAAAAAAACAACCAAAACAAAAACCACAATCAAAAACGAGGAAAATAGAATTAATTATATCAAATTAAACGAAAGGAATTTTGGTTGTCCAGACATCCTTCAAATTTTGAATTTGTACCAGTAACTCCACGTCCATTTTCTCCGCGCCCGTAAAAAAAGGCGGTCGGCAAATGACGACCACGCCGAGAAGCGCAATGAGCGCACAGAAAATGTTCACAATCCCAAATTTCTCTTTGAGGAAAATGAAGGCGAGGAAAGTTACAAAAACGGGGGATGAGAAAACGATGACTGTCGAGTCCGCCATCGTCAGGTAATTCAACGAGAAATAGTGGAGAATCACGGCGGTGGCGCCGGTAAAAGCGCGCAACTTTTTGAAAAAGAAAAATTAAAAACATCAACACATATTCATAACCTAATTTGCATGTACATGTGGTTTTTATCGATATGTGTGTGTATACTTAGAGTGGGAAATTCAAATTCAGATTTTTAAATGTAAATTCACAATTCATTGTATATGGATATGAGGTAATTGTAATTGGAATTTACGAATAAAATGAAGGATATTTTGAGTTTGTCGGCTTGCCATGGCGGTAAAATGGAGTCGAAAATCCGTTCCTTGTTCTTGTTGAGGAGGAGGGAATGGAGGACGAGGAGGAGACTTGGAATGAGGATCCCTTGACATCTCCACAGTGAAATGCTCGTCGGATGATACGCTTTCAAGTATTTGGCAATGAGGATCCCCAGCGAGAAGAGAATACTCGCAATGATGGCATAGAAAATCCCAATATATTTCCTCCAGCCAATCCTCTCCAACTCCTTCTTCTTCTTATGGTCAATTTCCAGTTCCAGTTCGTCCTCGAGTTCTGTCGTGATGAACTCTTCAATGGTCACCAATGGTTTCTTATTGTTAGTGTACGCTCTCCCGCCGTCACCATTCTCACCATTCTCCTTGCTGGTTATCGTCAGGAACTTTGTGGATTCCAGCAATGACGGAGGAGAGCCAACAGAAGATTCCATCGCTGTATAATATATTCAATGATCTGTGTGTGTGGATCTAATAGTAAGATCTATATAAATCCGTTTGACAAAATGATTAAATCCGCACACAGTTGAATTTGGATTTGGAATTTGGAATTTGGATGTGTGTGTATGGAAGCGTGTTGCAGCTATTGTGATGTGTTCCATTTATATACATTTAGTCTGATGAGGAGCACACGAGAATATTAATTGAAATGAAATGACATGAGAATGATAGAGCTGCTGTGTGGAGTGTGATCGACAGAACAGGGATAGAGAGAGAGAGAGAGAGAGAGATTTCGATTTAATCCTCAACACAGCCTTGTGTAATTGATAATTACGTGACGTCGCGTCCTCGGACAGCCTTGAACATTTTTAACACAGAGAAAGAGAGAGAGAGAGAGAGAGAGAGCCAGAGAGAGAGAGCGAGAGAGAGAGAGAGAGAGAGAGCCAGAAAGAGAGAGCCAGAGAGAGAGAGCCAGAG
>JAIUND010003814.1:0-14230 GCA_034699125.1 Gisinianus flammeolus
ATCCCGGGGCAAGTGCAGCCATGTATTTCAAATGGGATCCCGGGGCAAGTGCAGCCATGTATTTCAAATGGGATCCCTGGGCAAGTGCAGCCATGTATTTCAAATGGGATCCCTGGGCAAGTGCAGCCATGTTGATGCATATAGGAGATACCTATACTTATATAGTTTAACAGTATGCTGAATTTGATCCGTCAAAGATATTCTATACTTACAAGTTGTGAGTCTAGAATCAAGGAATAGTAAATTTAACCGTTGAGCTAAAGTCGCACTTCAAAATTGACTTATCAATTCAATTTTTGAATTAATAAACGTTCTTGAGTTTATTATATTTATTAGTGTTTTACATAAATGATTTAGACAATTCAAATGCACATTGAAAGACTGACGCTTCAGCTATATATAGGCAAATGAAAAAAAATTCCTTACATATACATGATTACACATTAACTTTAAATTCCAACTAAATAGTTTTATCAACTTTCAATCAATATTCTGCCTATAAGCAGCATAAATTATGACAATTTAATTAAATAAAGTATAAGAAAACATTCTGATTTAAATAACGTGCACAAAAATTGGCATTAACGATGAGAAATTGTTGATTCAATGCTTGTCCATTTTCATTTGCCCTCGTGTACGATTATATTGTTTTCTTGAATTTTCTTGCCAACAACTTCACTCGTTTTACTAGGTCTGCCACGTTTTTTGGGCGGTCTGGAACTTTCGTCAGCACATTCTTCAAGATTTTTCTTTCGCTTTCGTCCCGTGGATTTGGATGAATCTGGAGTATTCTGTGGAGTCCAATTCTCGACAGTGGGTAGAACTACTGGATTTGAAGAATTTGGCTTGTTTTTTAGGGATTTCCTTGCCTTGTTTTGGTTAATTGACATCTCTTGTTCCCGTAATTTCTTCAAGAACTCTGAATTTGTTCTGACCTCGGCCCCATCCGTTCCTATTCGTTTTCGTTTTTTTGGCTTTTCAGTAGGGCTGGGCGTGGCGGTTTTCAGGAGAATTGACTCAAAAGAGTTTGGCTGTTCAGCAAAATTATTTGAACCTTGAGTTGTCGTGGGTTTACTGTTGTCAAATTTCCAAGACTTTCGATTGAGTTAACTTGAGCGGAACTCAATGTTAAAACATTTGAGTCTTCTCCGATGGAGTTGAGTTTGACATGAAGTTCAATGTTCACTTTTAGAAGCGATTTGTCAATGCTGCTTGTGGTTGGGGGATCTTGAGAAATTGTTTCAGGGGAATTTGGTGTGATGACCAAGGGTAAACTCACATGATCCACGGAGTTTGTTTCAAGTTCCTTAGGTGTCTGTTTTAATTTAAATCTTTTTAACTTTTCTGGGTCAAACATTGTTTCAGGAATTCGTTTTGGATTGACTGGAAATTCAAGGGATGGGTAAAATATTCCAGTTGCTGCAAATCCAGCTTTAATCACATCCGAGCTCAATGTTGTCCAGCTTTTCCCTAAATTTTGTAAAAACAAAATATTATTGTTGCAAGTTCAAAATTATAATTGCATTTAAGTTCGACGCCGTTTGCTTTTAATTTTCGGGTAAGGTCAACATATGTAGTGAAACGGTGATCGTTTTTGTGGTCGGATTGCGGTCCTGGTTGTCAATGTGGAAGCATTAGAAATCCGACCACGACCACAATTCCGACCATAAACCACCAACCACATGACCGTCCGACCAAATATCCGACCACTTGAACTCTATGACCATCTGACGACGACCATCCAACTACACGACCGACCGCACGAACTCCGCGACGATAAAATTGTCTGACCACGCATTTTTAATGAATGCTGTCATATTCCCAGCCATCTGACCACGAGAATAAACTCTTACACAAATATTTAGCACAGCAGTTAAAAATGTTTCATTTGATCACGCGTTTCGACGGGTAAAACTTTGAGTTCCGTAAAGGAGCAAAAAACAAATGTTTTATGCTTTAGATTAGATCAAATTTATTCGTACGTGATAAACAAAAAGTAAAACTAAAAAACGTTTTTTTCTTCAACTTTTTACCCGTCGAAACGTGGTCAAATGAAACATTTTTAACTGCTGTGCTAAATATTTGTGTAAGAGTTTATTCTCATGGTCAGATGGCTGGGAATATGACAGCATTCATTAAAAATGCGTGGTCAGACAATTTTATCGTCGCGGAGTTCGTGCGGTCGGTCGTGTAGTTGGATGGTCGTCGTCAGATGGTCATAGAGTTCAAGTGGTCGGATATTTGGTCGGACGGTCATGTGGTTGGTGGTTTATGGTCGGAATTGTGGTCGTGGTCGGATTTCTAATGCTTCCACATTGACAACCACAAAAACGACTACTTTTCCCAGAATATCGTCAGCTTAGTTCCAGCTTAGTTCCAGATTATCATTTTTGGCCGGTTTGGAAAAGGGCCGATTATCACAAATTCTTAATTTTAAAAAGACCAATTATCACAATTCCTTAATTCGCAAAAGTCCTATTCTCTAATGAGATTCTCTATACTGAGAATCGGCTCTTTGCGAATTAAGGAATGGTGATAATAAGGTTTTTTTGAATTAAGGACTTATGATAATCGGTCTTTTTCCAATCGGACAAAAATGACAATCGGCCTTTTTGGAACTAAGCTGACGATATGTTAACCTTAGCCCAAACGTCACTTGGTTACAACAAGATTATTTAAAAACAAAAAACCATACCTAATAAATTTGCAAATGCCGATTTTGGCATGATCTTTCGGGGATTGTGTCTGCTCCACTCGTGAAGGAGAGCATCCCATCGACTATTGACACCACGGAAAACAGAAACATCCAGGGGCTGCAGTTTGTGGGTTGTGTGGGGGTTGTGTGGGGGTTAACTTGAGAAGAGTCACACCAGCTTGAATGGCTTCTTCGACCACCGAAAGGCTGATATGAGAAGAGTGCTCATCGTAAGTGAGGATCGCTTGTCTTTGTTCCACTCTGGTCAAAAACTCCTTTCGAAACCACGAACTAAAGACTTGTTGGTCCATCCACCCATTTTCACTAACTGCATAAGATGTTCCAGGATACGAGTTTTCTCCATACATTGTACTTTGGACGTACTTTCCTTTGTGAACAATCAAAGGATGGATTTTTTCTCCAGCAGCATTGACACTGTTGAATTTCGCCCCGATCCAGCAGTAACTCGCTTTGCAGCTTCACCTCGTCCTTTACAATATAAATAGTTTTTTGTTTAGGCAATTAATTTGACAAAACGGCGATAAACTTTTACAAAATAATCTAAAATGGTGTACTCTAGCGCTGATAAATACAAAATTGTTATCTATAAATTGTCTGTTACGTTGAGAAAAGGACGATAATCATTTTCACTAATTTTGTTTGACGGGTTGACCTGCTCTGGAGGTCAAAGTATTAGAGATGGAGCTTTGAATCAAGCGACATTATTGTAGAGCAGGTCATGAGGGACAATAATGTTGCTTTATCCAACGCTCCATCTGTAATACTTTGACCTCCAGAGCAGGTCAACCTCGGTCAAACGAAATTAAGGAAAATCATAATCGTCCTTTTTTGAACTTAACAGACGATATACTTATTACAATCATTATTCATTATAACATTATAATATAAAACCCCAATATAACAATATTAAAACATATTAAATTATTCTGTGTGGGCGCAGGTATCACGCGCACGTGACCTATCTGTACACGGAAGGTTTGTACGGTCCCATCCTCGTCCGCGCCCCTCTAGACCATGACCGTGACGATGACGATGACCACTATGATGATTTAGATCGGTGCGCAAATGCCGGGGACAATCCAGACGATGCCCAAGGCTATCCCGTTGACAATGATATTCTCCTCATCGTTTCGGAATGGTAATTTTCAAACACAACAAACGCCCACACATGTCACATTGGCAACTAAATATAAAAAGGATGTCCACAGTCCGTCAGTGTCTAACGAGGCGTGTGGGTGGAAAATGAAATGAAATGTATATATGAAGTCAATCCTCATTTTTCATGACAGGAATCACAAACCCGGTTTGGAACTTGCCACTTTCTTCCTCTCCGCCCAAGGTGACACGATTAAAATAATCATTATCGCAACTAAAATTAATAGGAGATGACAAAAGGAATGAAAAACATTTTTATCATTTTATTATTTTACGCCAAGTCACCACACCACGTATGTACATAGTACATACACAATTTTTTAACCTTAATAACCGTAATAGGAATTTTTAACTGACATGGTTTTTGTATATAGAAGAATCCCAAAAAATTATTCAAAGGTTTTATGTGGGAAATTCAAGGATTTCTATAGAAAAATTCAATGATTTTGAGGAATTTATATATATAGGAAAAGGAAAGTTCAAGGATTTTTAGGAATCCTTCCAAAAAATTAAAGCATTTTCATAGGAAAATTCAAGAATTTTTCAAAACATTGAAGGATTCTTACAAAAATTTAAGTTTTCCAAGGAAAATTCAAGGATTTCTTAAAAAAAGATTGTAGAAATTCTGTAGGAATTTGTAGGAAAATTTGTACATTTTCAGGAATTTATATATACGCAAAAAATAAAAAAGCGTTGGTATAGGGAAATTCAAGGATGTCTCTACAAATGTAAAGAATGTTTTTTTAGAGAGTTGAATAATTTTAACAAAAAATTCCATATGGTTTCGTAAGAAAATTCAAGGATGTCTAAAAAAAATTCCAGGGATTTCCGGAAGTTTGCATCATTATTATTCTGCAGTGATCTTATATAGCGTTAAGGACTTTTTCCATAAAATAAACCCCCAGGCTCTAAATGGCTTGTTGTTGTGTTGTACATATGTATAGGAGGCGGGCCGCCGAGTCCCGAGGCGGGTCTAATAAATGGCCGTGGTCGATACAATTGTGAGTTTGGCGAGGAACAAGACCTCCCCTGCAACCCGGCCCTTCAAATCTTCCCACATTTCTGGGCGACGTGGGGTGAAGTCTATCGGTTTCGTATAATTGCGGCGACGGCCTCTCAGCCCATGAACATTTCCATTGACGGCCATCAACTCCACGTGATTGAAGCGGATGGGGCGGGCGTCAAAAGAGGGGAGAAGAATGGGAATCCCCCCGTGGACGTCCTCATCATCTACCCTGGCCAACGATATTCTTTTCTTGTCTGCATCGGCGGCTGCGACGTCTTCCCCTTCGACCATGACGATGAAGATGACCATCACGATGACGATGAAGATGACGATGACGACAAATCCTTGCACTCGTCTTCCGGTTCCGATTCCGATTCCGATTTGAACGAGGACGGCGGCAAGAGAAAAGACAAACAATACAAAAAGAACAAGCGATCTCGACATGCGAGATCTTTAAACGAGGACCCCGAGGACAAAGAAGAAACGACAGAGACGAATGAAAAGGGAGAAATAGACGAACCAGTGGATGACGATGACGAACATGACGAACTGGGGCAGTCTTTTTGGATCCGAGCGGTGTTTGGCGGTTCCCGGGCGTCGTCATTTAGTAATCCGTTCCCTCAGGCAGTTTTTACCACGGTCCTCGCCGTTCTCCAAATCGAACCGGACAAGGCCGTCCAAAAGGAACTTCAATGGCAATGGCCATTCCAGTACCGGTCCATTTTTAGCTCTTCGGAACAACCGATTCCTCCGGGCAGTGCCTTACCGGACTCGAACCCCGTGGACCCGACGGAAGCCATCTTGTTGAATCAAGATGATTTGAGTTTCATTGGTGGGTCCGCACCGGAGCCAATCTGCGTTAGCGCAACCCAAAACGGACCATTCCAACAATATTATCACGGTCACGGTGACTCGGATGAGTCGGATAAAAAATCCGTACCGGAAGAGATTTTTGAAATTGACCTCGTGGTCACGACCGTGAGGAACCCCGGGACGAACGAGTCGCGGCTAGCCTTTAATGGGATCACGTACTTGCCGGTGGAGGATGAGGCTCCGCTCTTAGCCAAGGTCATTCAAGGTCAAGGTGAGAAGGATGTCCTCCCGGCGTCTGTGAATCCGTTTTTCTTAGAAACGGGCCGCATCATTCAAATCGTTGTGAATAGTGGGACGCCGTTTGGACATCCATTCCATTTGCATGGACATGCCTTTTGGGTGTTGGGGATGGGGGCACAGAATGCAGGGCCCTTCAAAGGCTCCGCCCAGCCACTCAATTATCAAGGCATTCGGCGGGACACGGCATTTATCAATGGTGAGCCACACACATCCCTTACACATACACACTCTATATACACGTCTGCAATCTACACGCACATGTACTTTTACACAATTAAAGGTTAAATGTGTATGTGGCGCTCGTCATCTATGCAAGTATTGTCATATCGTAATTATAATTATAATTGTTCGTGACCGTTTTTCTGTTTGGGTAAAGGGAATTCTTGGATGGTTCTCCGATTCAAAGCAGATAATCCCGGCGTTTGGGTCTTCCATTGTCATAATCAATGGCATGTTTTGGAGGGATTGAGCTTGGCTTTGATTGAAGGGGAAGAGGCCTTAAGGGAGCTCGACATTCCAGAGGAAGCCCAGCGCGTCTGTCGAGACAACGGCATTGACATTTAAAATTTTTCAAATCTTTGTTTAAATGTTAAACAGTATCGGATGTGCGTATATAAATTATATATAGGTACAGAATAAAATCTGTCACTGTTGTCACTGTTGAAAACTGGTTGGAACTTGACGTTTTTTTTGTATATAGTTGTCCGAAATTCTTTTCGTCCAACAAATCCCCAATATTTATTTCCTTCAATAATACAGCAATTCATTTGTTATCCCTTTAAATATACTTATTTAGCGGAATGTGTTTGTTACCTTTAATTTAAATACTTATTTAGCGGATGCAAATGGCATAGGCATGTTTCCATATAAGTAATACAAAAAAAAACTCTACACGATTTCTACAGTTTTGATCGTCAAACTGGCAACGTGAAGGTTTTCGAGTTCTTCATTAATGAAGCCGCCAAGTTTCCGGAAGATGTCATCCGACGGGAAAACGCTCTTGTCAATGTTGATGGTGAGTCGCTGCGTCCCGCCGACGCCAGCCGATGCAATTGTCGTTCCTATACATAACACATACCACCAATCCAAACGAAAATATTTAATTCCCAAATAAATCAGTGTACATTTTCCATATTTTGTAGGTACAGTTATTATCAGTCGGGTTGAAGTATTGAAGAACTCACCAAATTGTCCGATGGGAACGCCAAGGGAGCTGAACGCATCGAAAATGGTGAAACCCAAAATCTGTGGAAAATTGTAAAGACCCGGGAAGAAAGTGGAGACGATGGTGAAGGGACATCGATGCGCCATAATTTGAACCACGAACACGGGGAAGATTCTCACCAAAACTGGTGCCCAGGAAATGACCAAAGGGACCGAAGAACCCTTTTGCTTTTTCAAGTCCTCAAATACTTGTTCAAGTCTCTCCACCGGGTCCTTCGTCCTTAAGGGATATCTCGTCGACATCCCAGTTCTATATACAACAATACAACCAATATACAACCAATCACAATCATGTGGAAAATCATTGGAAGACAAAGGAATCGTTGATCAATTCTCGAATATATTTAAAAATGGCGGGGTTACGCTGCGTAACTTACGCATGAATTCCGACGCCTCCCGGGTGATTCGGCAGGGGAAGGACAAGGAATGTGGACATGACCTTTGGGACGACTTGACCCGCCTCCATCATGACCTTCCGAATCCCACCCCCAACAGCTGCCATCAGGACACTCGTGTAACTCACCCCAAACCGGTTTTTGATGTCCTTCACTTTGGACATGGAAATGGGGCTGGTGACGCTCGTGAAGCATTCCCATTGCCGCTTCTCCGAGTTGTGCCAAGCGTTTTGGGGAGAGCTCAGTTCCAGGATGGCTGTCTCGGCCAGATCATACGGCAATTTCAAGGGCATCAGCAGAAACTGTATGATTGTTTTGAATTGATAGCAAAATTAATAATCTTTTCTATATTTTATATCATGATATTTAGGAGACGGGAACTCGGGTGAAATTTCTCTGATCAACTGACAATAGAGTGTGATGAATTTCGGGACAAATAAATTGTTGGATTTCGTTCCCAAATACGTACATCAACACTTATAAATATTATTATATTTATTGTCATTTTCTTATAATTTGGAGTTCAATTATTATGTTCATTTAATTTCCCCAAGTCGTCTCAAAGTTTAATTTGTGTGTGGACGAGATGGTCAAAAAAAGATGTGTATTTTTAAGATGATTCCCATGATGTATACATACCTAAAATACACAAACAATACACACATATTTAATATACTAGAATTTAAGTATGTATATTAATTTTAGGAGTTTCCAAACTCAAATAAAATGTAAACCTAATGGTCGAAGACCAAGAATATTACATTTGTATGACTAGGTTTTAAGAGATAATCTAGAATAGAATCGTTATCTTGTAAAGTTCAAGTTTTGAGGTCAAATTATTCCTTGGGATATTTTTCCCCATAGTAAAACAAATTGTTGAATTCTCTCGAGTAAAACAATCAATATTATTTAGATAATATAAATATCCTTAGGATTTCCAAGTGTGGAAAATATCCAAATAATAAATTGTACCTAGTAAATAAGTAGAGAAGTTAGAGATTAAAATAATTTGAATAATCATATCACACTTAACAATCTTTAACGTCACATCGATCACGATGGAAAACCATGTTCAAGTCAACGACAAGCAACATGATTTGAGAAGAACCCAGCAACTACCTTTTGAAGAGTTCACGTGTTGAGTCGTCCTTTCAGCCAACCGTAGCCATCGCCCATGGCGTGATGGTATCGAATCATAAGGGAACTTCCTTCCGGGTGGTCCTTGAATAAACTCCCTCTTGACGACTTTGACATTGACATTGACGTTGAGTACTTTGGAATGAGTAGGATTTCCCAAGGACTGAAACCTTTTTTAAATAGTTTAGCTGTGATCCGGCCAATCAGTTTTCTCAGGTCCTCGTCAGTGAAGACTTCCGGGATTTCCCAGTCGTCGCCTTCTTTAACCTGGAAATCCCGGGCGCGAATGTGTTGATTTAAATCAAAGACCGTTTCCCATTTCCAAAAAAAGTAACTCATGAAATCCTCCCACGTTTGTTGAAGTTCCTGATATTCAAATTCCCCATTCGATTCACGTTTCTCCAGGACTTTTGGAAGGCGAGTCGAAGCGTCTCCAATGGAATTAAACCTTCCAAAATCAGCGTCACAACAATCGTGGTCTTGGCTTTTGCATTCATATTTTCAATGGCAAATAGAGCGTTGGCGGGTGGGAGGATTTGAATCAAGTCTGGACGGAATATTCTGGCGTGGAAGTGAACGAGAAACCGATAAATGAGCATTGGAATTACACAAACTATTAGAACGAGAAGTAACAAAGAGGTAATTAAGAAAGCCAAAATAACGGTGAGGATCACCAAAAGGAATTTCTGTGGCCATTTTTGATATGAATTGAGTTTCCCCATTATAATTTTGAATCTTTGCTTCCGGCTAATTTGTGTGGTTCGGTTCTCTTTCTTTTGGAGCGTCTTACAAACTGTGGGAATGAAAGATTCTCGCATCCATTTTTATTTGAATCAGAGCTGTGGCAGCAGAATTTCTTTTACTTTTTTATACCAAAAATATGTATTTGATTAATTATCCGATTCCGAACGATTTGTAAAGAAAAAATGTGGGATTGTGATGGAGAATTAAAATCCCGATTAAAACCAATTTCCTCGTCCGCATGCTCAGTTTCCTCATCATTTTCCTCTTATTGAAATTCACAAGACTGTGAAACAGAATTAAAAGTAAATTGGAGTTCAAAACAAATGGAAATGATTGAACGTCTCTTTTTTCTCATCTCCGTGTGGGCGTGCCCGAACTGTGAATCCATTATTTGCTTGAATATATTGATTTGCAAAAAAAATCCCATCAAAATGTACTAACTACAGATAAATGTTGAAACTTAAAATTTGAAATGTTGGAATTTGGAACTCGATTGTAAAGAAAAAGAAGGAAAAGAAATGATTAAATCTGTCCGATTTCCTTGTACATTTTCCTCCTCATCACATTTTCACATTTTTTGCCCGACAGTTTTTTATATAGTTCAAATCTAAATGCTTGAATAATTGTGACATCATTCAGGGACTTGAGAATGCCGGAAAGTTGCTTTTCAATTTACTTAATTGTCTGCGTCACGCCAATTTCTTCCTTGCATCTCACTTTGTATGATAAAAAATGCACAAATTGAGTAAATTGAGTTGCCACACAGACTCTGAGGAAATTGCACATCGTTCGTATATAAGAATTTGAAGTCGAGCAGGAACTAATTTCAATAAAAATAAAAGCAAGAGGATAAACAAGGCAAATGAAGTGAACCACATACAGTGATTCAGTGATGTGATCTGAGAAGCTTCTCAGATTCTCGAGGCTCCGAGAATTTCTGGAAATCTGTGGAAATCTATGAGAATCTGTGGAAATCCACAACTAACATGGACCATGTTAAATATGATTTTGTATTCAATATTTTCAAAATCTCTTCTGAATTTTTCAAAATTTCGGTAAAAAGCGTTCAAATCGTCCAACTGAAACAGGTGAGAATTTCTAAAAACAAAAAATGACCCACCTGGGGAATGTCTTCAGGATGAATAGTATGAAAAAAAATCCGCGATTCATGCAATAGGGCATTTATAAACATGGCTACACTTTTCTCGAAGTTGACATTCGGACCCCCCTAAACGACCCCACCAGGTCAAGTTGGAATTTTTTAAAAATTACTTTTGACGACTACTTTTATATAAACAACGCGCATGGCTAGTTTTCAGACTTTTAAAAAATAGTTATTCAAAACCCTTTTCTTTAGCTATATAGGTATTTGTTTGGATGTTTTAATGGAATTTCAAACCGCTAAAAGAAACTGCGCTGTTGCTACATTTCATCACCCTCACCACTGAGGAAATGTTGGTCCGTTAAAAACACACGTAGTGGGATTCCTCTGCTAGCTTCAATTTCCAAATCTTGAAGCGACGCAGACGAACACTTCCTCAAAAAAATTGAGTGCCCATCGCTATTTAATGTAGTGCCTATACACAGCAACGGCACTTCAAGTTTTGAGTTGACCTTGTGCAGTCGTTCAATATATGTTGGGACAAATATTTCTTGGAAAATGGGGAAATCCCGCGATTTCGGCCTGGCTTACAAGTATTTTACAAAGAAGGAGGAAAGGGATGGAAATGGGGTTTTAATAGTGAGATATTCGTGTAATTACTGCTCATCAAAATACCAGCAAAACCGTACTCGGATGTTTAATCATTTGAATCGGCAATGTAAAAGTATTCCGACAAATATCAAATCACTCTTGAGCTCATCCAATTCCGTTGGAAAATCTCAAACTTCAACAACAAAAGAGGCAGAAAAAGATGGCACAAATTCAATGGGGAATTCCTCTCAAGATAATTCAAATGTCACAACACAAAACGAGTAGTTACTTTAAGTTCATTTTTGGACAATATGAACACAAATGAACAGGTAAAAAATCAACCTTTTGTTTCTGAATCATCTTTATTTCGTTTATGCTTTAAACCGGAAAGACTTTATCAAATAAATAGGTTTTTTTCCTGTCACAGGTAGAAGTCGAAACATTATTTTCAAAAGCAATTTTCAAAACTGGGATTGCGCTTTCTGTTTTTGATGACGACTACTGGCAGTTATTTTTTGAGAAGATTCGCCCTGCCTGGAAGGTATCTGGACGCCAAAAATTATCAACTAGTTTGTTAGATCACGAGTACTCCAACATGAAGAAATCAATAGATGAGCAAATTGAAGCGGCAAAATATGTAACTATTCAAATGGATACGTACACAAATAACAGGTACTTTATTTTACTTCAAATTATTAATGTGGAGCTATTCAAAATTTAAATTTGGTACTGTTTGTCAGTCTCTGCTAAATGCGTACAGGGGTAAACAAGTTTTGTATGTTTTTCAGGACTGAGAGTGTCGTCAACTTTGTTGTGGGCACACCAAAACCGTTTTTAGTGAAAAGTTTGGCTACAACTATCGAACGACACAACGCTCAATTTTACTTTCAAGAGGCTTGCACAGTTATTGAAAATATTGGAGTTGAAAAAGTATTGGCTCTAGTTACAGACAATGATCCAGCTATGACGGCCGCGTTGAAACTTCTGAAGGCAAAGTACCCTCATCTCATCACCTTTGGATGTATTTGCCATGGCTTCAATTTACTTTCTCAAGATATTTTGAAGCTGTTATCCATTTTGAAATTCCACATTTTTGTTAGAGAATTAGTATCAAAAATTAAACGTTCTACAATTTTAAAAGGAAAATTTGATGCTCTCCAACGAGAACTTGGGTCCGGGACCAATCCAGTTGTCTACACATTGAAACAACCCGCAAAAACGAGGTGGTCATCTTTCAACGAGTCATTGAAAAGCCTCAAAAGAACAAAATCGGCTATAAAGAGATTAGCTATTGACGATGAAATGCAGAAATTACTTACGTCAGACGTCGCTTCAACTATTCTTTCTCCTTTGTTCTGGGAAAAAGTGGACTACTTCGACAATTTAATGAGTCCTATTTCAAAATGGCTGACAATTTTTCAAGATGATCAAAACCCAACCATTCATTTGGTCGTACCTGCTTTTCGAGAAATTGAAGCTTTTATTTCTACTCTCTTGGATTCTGAATTGTTCAACGAGAACGAAGAATCGGCTGTAAGAATTTTTGTACAAGACCGAAAGGAATTTTGTATTCATCCCTTACATTTAGTTGCCCATCTCTTGGATCCTCACTCACAGGGATCATTGTTGGAAAACAAAGAATCATTTGCTGCGATGGATTTTTTGGATTCATTTTGTGGTCATCATAATATTTCTGCTGCCACTATTCTCCAAGAGCTTTCATCCTTTCGGACAAAAGGTCAAGAATATTCCAAGCCTTTTCTGTGGAAATTTGACTCGAAATCGATGCCACCAGTCAGTTGGTGGGGACTTTTGTCTGGACGCTCAAAGCTAGCGGAAGTAGCTATTACAATTTTAAATGTTTGTCCAACTTCCGCTTCAACAGAAAGAACCTTTAGCACTTTCAAGCACATTCACAGCGTCCAGAGAAATCGTCTTACAAATACTCGTGCTGGAAAACTTGTGAATCTTGCATTCAACATGAAGCTTCAAAATGCAAACTCTCGAAAGCGAAAGAACAAGTTTCTACTAGATGATTACTATGGACCTTCTCCACCAAAAATAGCTGATAACAGAGAGCAGACTTCATCAAACTCTGAGATGATTGAGCAGGAAAGCAACTTGGACTCAGACTCAGACTCTCGCAGCGTTTTGGAACACGAAGGAAGTGAGTCCATATCGGAACGTGGAAATGTCTCTGATGAGGAAGAAAGTCAGTTTGATTCTCAGGAGCTGCTTAGTCTGGTGAAAAACTCAAAATACTATAGCTAAATTAATTAGTCTAATTTATATTTGCTGCATGAAAACAACTGAATAAAGTCTAAAACTTATCATTCCGGCATTGTTGAGATTGCCGAAAAATCAAATTGTGTTGGTTTTGTTGATTAAATTGCGATTTTTCATGGACGAGTATGTCAAAGTAGGCTTTATCAGTAACACTGTTTACACGTTTCCACAGATTCTCACAGATTCTCGAGAACGAGAATCTCAAAATGAGATTTCCGGGAATTTCACAACACTGCAGTGATGCAACAATTAAAATAAAAAAAACAAGTTTAGCGAACAAAAGCGTGTGGGAAAAAACAAACCAGAAAGTTTTTTTGTATTTAAATGCGTATTATTTCTTTACTTAATGTCATTCAGTGTTCTTCACCACATTTCAATTTGTGCTGTTGAAAAGTTGTGAGCTCCCAAAAACTATATTTCCACAATCCCACAAAACAAGCAATAATGTATTGTCTGAGGGCGACCAGAGTGAATTGGGATTATTTGACGAATCGATTTAACTCGGTCAATTCCATGTCAGCAGCAGACAAAACCGACGAAGATGTTGAAGGTCCGATTGTGGTCATTACTGGGGCCAGTTCTGGCATTGGAAAGGTCGTCGCGGAGTAATTGGCCAAACGAAAAGCCATCCTCATCCTGCCATGTCGCGATCTTTTAAAGGCCTCAAATGTCATCAACGAAATTCACCGAAAATATCCAACAGCTCAAATGGCAAGTCCAACTTTTCTTCATCCCACACAGATTTGTTATAGAATTTCCAT
>JAIUND010003815.1:0-14224 GCA_034699125.1 Gisinianus flammeolus
TTGATTATAATTTAATTATGAATAATCTTGTATTGCGGCAACAAATTCCAAAAATGAGCAAACGATATAAAACTATGACGATGCGAAAAGTATTGTAGACAATAAATTCATGTTTATTATGGTATTTTAATTTAATTTCCAAAAAGTTCATTGACAATATCGAATGATTTCAAAATTCAAAAAATGTGAAGAAACTTTATATATATAGAAAAAGTCAAAAAGTAGATAAATGATATTTATAACTTCGCATGAATAAATAAATGAATATATTATTAAATAAATGTATTGCCCATCATCTCGGATTTAACTGTGATGTCCAAGTCGAAGGCAGAGCAGATACTTATAAATTGTTGTGTATCTTCATTGAAAATCCAACAAGGCAAATGGCGCCATCGTCTTGAAACCCGCTTGAACTCCTGCATTAAAATAAGGTCAATTCAAGCATGTTAAATCTAGCTGTATTAAGTTTTAAATCCGGATAGAATGTGGGTCAAAAAAAAGCAAGTCAGAAAATTACCGTAGGATTCTGTTTGGATTTGATGACAAAATAATTATTTGGACAGTTAAATTAATGGGGTTCTATAAACATACTTTGCTTCCACTCCCGACTACCAGTTTCATTACTATGTCGACCCTTGACATCTACTGCAATTCGAATATTGAGCCGAGGTAAAAGTTTGGAGGCGAATTGTCCGGTGACGCATCCATTCATCAAATCGTACGAATCTTTTTCATGTCCAAAATCATTATAACGGTGAGTATTTTCCAACGTTGTCAACCCTAATACAAAATTATTGCATGTACATTTTATTATCATCATTCGTTCCAAGTTTTTTAATAAGTACGCAAATGCAATGGGGGAAAAGAATCTGATGGACCTGTCAATCGTAAAATGGATGGCTCAACTCGTGTCATCTCTTCCCGGCTCATCTTGACCTTTGAACCTTTGACATGCAGCTCCTAGAATTTCCTACAGGTTTCATCGGAGAATCCAGTGAAAATGGCATCAAGACAAGGAGATTCCTCCTCCAGGTCCAATTTCAGAGTTTTCAAGTTGACAAAATTCCATATGGTTTTTCCAATGTTGAAAAAGGGACCAAGACATTTAACGGAAAGGGATTGAACATAAGAAATCAGGTAGTTTGATTTCCCATGATTTCGGCCAGCTGAATCCCTCCAGCTCTAAATTCTTGATGGTGGCTGGAGAACTGGAAACTTGTGACAGGAGTCTCTCCCACTTTTCACCCGTCGTCCCTTGGCGACCAAAGTGAAAATGAAGTGAGTTGAGATGCGGGAACGAGTGAGAAATGAAGGCGGCGGGCAAATCCAACTGAACTTCCACCGAATCATAACCACTGCCATTCATTTGCAATACCTTCACACGAGGAAAGATGGGCCAGTGAACTTGATCCCCGATCATCAAAGGCCAGAGTGGACCGAGCAAAAAGGAAACTTTCTCCAAAGTCTCTTTACTGGATTCTAATAATTTAGAAAGGGAATCTGCATAAGAAGGCCATAAGTTATCAAGGATCAACCTCGGAACGCTGCAGTCGAATTGAAGGTTCGTCAATTTCGGTTGAGAATGAAACAATTGGGCATACAATTCCACATAGAACTGTGCCAGAAAAACGGTCAGATGTTTCACTGTGTGGATTTTTCTTGTGGCGATGACGGCGTCCACTTGAGAAATATTATAAAGGTCCTTGAACTCCTGGAGATTGGGTGCTGCAGTCAAGAACTCTTGGACACGATTATTAGGCATGTTTGGGCTCAGTTTAATGGAAATCAAATTTGGGAGATTCAAAGAATTCCCGTGCTCGTCGGAAAACATGAGAGTATTTGGAGTCAACTCCCACTGATTTGGGAGTGATTGAATATCCAAGTGGGTTATATTCACAGCTTGAATGGTTAGAAATTTTCGGAATGTGTTTATTTTAGTGTGATTTTCTGTGTATCGATCATTCCAGGGATTGAGAGTGAGGTTCACACGTTGGATTTCCGGTCCGTGAAGAGACAAAACTTTCTGGTTGGATGGCAACTCTAAACCTCCAGTGGGAAAACGGAAGTCTCGACTGGGAAATCGTCGAGGTGGAGAGTTCTTCAGACATTTATTCAATTTGGAAAGAATCATCCCATGCACAAAGTTTCTGTCTGGAAATAAAACCAAATCCCGAATATCCCCATGGAAACGAAATTCACAATGAATTCCACCATTGTCGTACAGAATCTTCGTAGCCAATTCACACTATAATCGACCCACCAGATGACTCAGGAGCAATTCTTTGGGCCTCAAATACTTGAGTACATTTTTCAGAATCTGTGATCAGACAATTAAAATACAATTATTATGATTAAGAAGAGATGGAAAAGACATGCAAGTAAATCTCATAAATGATAGATATTACAATTATTATTATTATTATTGTATGTAATCATTATTTTGCTTACCAAATGATTTGCAAAGGATTTTTTAATTGGTCCAGGAACGACATTTTGATCGGAATTGTCTGAAGTTTCATCAACAACATCAACAGCAATGGAACGAGCCCTCAATCTCTCACTCCAACGAGGAACTTTATTCTATATATACACAAACAGAATTACATATTTTAAACTACATTCACTATCAGGCATTTCGTATATAATTGTTATCACACACATTGTGTTGTATATATGTAAAAACAACAGTTTCAACTTCAAACTTAACTTACATTGGTTGGTAATTCCATTTCAATCAACGTAAATATAGAGAATCGAAAACAAGATTTCTGATAACTTTATCAAAAGTCCAAGTTATTGTTTGACTTTCGTCTGGTCTCAGAGGAAAAACCTGTGCAAAAACAATAGCAACAAGACACATTTATAATTAATTACATTCTAGTGAAGAATAAATAACGAATAGAAAGATTTATAAATTGAATGAGCAAGTCCATCAACAAATTTATTTATATATACACCGATTTAAAGTCCACAATCTTTTTTTAGACAACAAAAAGTCGGTGTAAAAAGTCGCAAGACAAATCCAAATGGAAGAAAATGTGAGATGAAAAACCACAGGACTTACGATTTCAGATTTGATTATTTGATGGTTTGAACAAATTAATTGGACTCCTCTTCAATTCAATCTCCACTCAAAAACTATCAAAATTGTAAAATAAAAGACAAAAAGAATTGTGAAAAATTGTGAAATTTTCTGAAATTCGTCGCCGAGTTTCAAATGGGAAAATGTGTCTATAAAAATCAAGGAGCTCGCGACGACTCTCAATTTTTCTCGGCATGTGGAAATTGGAAAAGTGTAAAAAAATGAATGTCGTTTTGTTAATTAAAATCTGGAGGCCGAAAGTCGTAAACACAATGCCAGTTAGTAAACTAAAATAGGTACAAACAAAAATGTTCTGTTAGAAATCTTTCAGGATTTTTTCCCTCTGTCCTCGTTCAATCCGCGGATGAGGTGATTCGGTCCTTAAGACATCTCCGATAATAACTTCATTCATTTGAGAATTTAGTGAGAAGATGGAGACAAAAAAAGAGACTTCATATTATTTTCCTTAAACTGTTTTAACTTTGTCTTCTTATGTTTCAACTTTAAGTTTAAAGTTGAGTATTGTGTACATAAATTGATGAATGGACTCTGAATGATCGCTCTCTGTTTAACAATTATTGTACGTAAACTAATAACTCGATGAAAAATGTATCTCGAATTTAACTTCATTTCGACGGTAACAAATACAAATGCGAAAATAATTTCAAGCGTATTTAAATGTGAGACTAAAAATCAGAAGAATCTTTTAAAAATTGAATATAGTATAATTTTTGAGCTCACAAAGTCAATAGAAATTCCTTAGAGTTTTGTTAATAAAGGTTAAATAATTAAGGTTGAGGATCCGGCTAACTGTGCGGATGTCCACACTCGTCATAGTTTCTCAAGTTTCTCCAAAACGGGGGAAACTACGTTTAATTTTGTACACAGACACACAGATACACGCAGAAATGGGAAGTTGAAGTTTCACCGATCACCGTCCAATTGAAACAAGTTTATTTGATTCAGAAACCACGCGTTTTCCCATTTTCCGTCGGTGACCCCTCGTGACCTTTTGTAGGCGAAAGATATTTGAGTTGGTTCACCATAACCACAAACACATACATTTTTCAAGTCAACATATAAATAGTTACGTTCATACCAAATTCCATAAATGTATATCATTCACCATTTGCTTGCCAATTGGCAATTGGGAACTCGTCACAGCTCAAAATTCGCTGGTTAATATTACGCAAATCCTGAAATGTTAAACAATTGGAGGATTTTTCTACATGGTTGTGTTTTCCACAACTGATTTCCCTATGACTTGCAAAAAATGGGTGAAATCCGTTGGGAAAGAAAGACTGGAGACTTTTATATGATAAAGGGAAATACATTGTTGCTTATGGCACTTCATGTTAATTCCTTGCCCGCTCGCTCTTCACTCGACTCGATTCACATTCACTTTCACAACTTTTGATGCGCATGTTAAAATTCCAATACAACAAAGTTCTTAATTTCAACTCTTGAATATTTTGGACAGTATTCCGAATATTCCGATCCGTTGCGGATATTTCCGTCAAAATCTCTCATCCGACAAAAACGTCTGGCTCAAAGAACTTCATTGGATTTTCCCCAAAGACCCACTGTCGAAATGTTATATACATACGAAATCACAGGCATTAACACATCGCCGTTTTCGGATGAACAATTAAAAAAATTGTTGCCGCAAAATTTGCATTGTTTTCCGATTGTCGATATAATCCTAAATAATGTACAATTTTAAATTCCAAATCGTTTTCCATTGTTGATTTTTCGACTATCAAATTAAGTTTAAATGAAGGGAAAATTCGGAAAGTTTGCAATAAACACAGATTCGAAGAAAGAATGAATTCAATGTGGATAAAAAAAGAGGGTTTAAATCCAGTCAAGGCAGAATCCACCCGGCTGCAAAAGTATAGTCGGGACGCTTCATGGTCTCTCCTCTGACATAATCCAACACCATATGTCATAATCCATGGGCACAGTCCATGAAACTCCGTGCGAAGTCTCTCCATGCAGACGCGGGAAACACTCGCAAATATTCCTGAACACACTCAGGAAATTGCGAGCATTTATTGCGATGCGGAGGGAAGTGAGACGCGGGAAGGGCTGTGGAACACTTGAGAGATCCAATCAAGGAAAACGAGCAAGTCCAATTCGCTGACGGACATCATTGGAGGAGAATCAGAATCATTCTTGACTGATGGGGAAATTGGATTATCATCAAACTTGACATTTCCTCCAACTTTCTTGAGTCTTTTGAGCAATTTCTCCTCACCCGAGTCTCTTTAGATTCTGATGAGCAGCAGCACAGGAGACGAATGAGGATTTTCCTGCTGGTGTTGAAATCGACTCCAAATAAAACGATACATTTATATTTTTTCATGGCAATTATTGAACTTAAATTTGACAGGAATTTATTTTACTTGTAGGTACTTGATTGGATTTCTCCATACACTCTTAGTAAAATTTAATCCTAAGTGTACACTTTGTCTGTAATCCTAAAGCCAGAAAATGGGATCCACAACCAGTACCCTTACATGCATGCACCAGCCGTAATCCCTTGGATTCCGGTGTTCAGGAATCCAAATGATTCCATTACAGGAATCCCACGGATGTGGTATTCTGAATCTACAGCATTTCGTTCATACTTGATCCCAAGGATGCGCTATTTTAAATTGACATGATTTCTTTCACTGGAACCCACGGATGTGCTATTCCAAATCGACAGGATTTCTTTCAAACTTGATCCCAAGGATGTGCTATTCTAAATTGGAAGGATTTTCTTAACTTGAACCGAAGGATGTGCAATACTAAATTGACAGGATTTTTTTACTCGATCCCAAGGATGTGCTATTCTAAATTGGAAGGATTTTCTTTACTTGATGCTAAGGATGCGCAATTCTAAATTGACATGATTTCGTATGTTGTATACTTGGGATTACGAATGCTGCAATCCTGAGGGATTCCTGATGTGCGTAATCTCCTAGATTCAGAAAAAGGGAATCCCAAGGATACGGCTAATACATTACGAGAATGGGGGATATCCAAAGGATTCCGGTCACGTGACTGGGTTTGGGATTACATTAGGATTTACAATTTCCTGAATCTGTGGGATTCCGTTTCTTGTTGATCGTACTGTAATCCTAATTCAAAAGCTTATACATTACGTGAATGGGGGATATACAAAGGAATACAGACAAAGTGCACAATTAGGATTCCAAATTTCTAAGAGCGTAATAATGATTCGGAATGAGCGTCTTCTTGGCGTTGTTTAAATTGTGGATCAACTTTCCTCCGGCTCTCAATTCTCAATCCTCAATGTGAAAAAATCCCAAAGTCTTCTCATAATAAATAGAACAAATTATATTTGACGATGAATTTTAAAGTCTTGATTACAAAAATTAGAGGGGCGTTTTAGAAAGGAACAATTGGAAATAAATGAAGAGAAAAGTGAAAAAACTCTGATTGCTGTGATGGCCTTCATTCATAAATAGTAAATATATAGAAAAAAGGTGACAGTCAATATTTTTGTCGTGACTTTGTTTGTTTGTTTTGATCCCCACAATTCCCAATTTCATTTCCCTCGTCGCTGTGTGTGTGGAACAGAATATTTTATCTGCGTTATCTCAAAGCACACAGCATTGGGGAAATTTTATTGGCATCACACATTCAAGTTGATATTCTGATATTTTCTTTCGTATACTGTCAACACTTTTTGTTCAATTAAAGAGAGAAACGGAGAAAACTAGAAAGTTAATTGAAAACGATAATGTTTTAAGTTGCAATTTTCAAACCCTTATTTCAATTACCAATTGCCAATGCCCATTGCAAATTTCCCAGAGAAACCAATGTTTGTTGTATGTAAATTACTAATTTGCAATTTGTAATGTTTATCTGCACGGGGAATTTTCCCTCGTCAGCATATTTGAGTATATCAAGTAAATTCCCCACTCTTTTCATCTCCAACAGTTTCTTGTTCATATATTTTCTTAGAGTTTATACAACAGTTATATATATTCTAAGTATATTTTTATACTGAAACCCTAATTATTTTCAAAACCGTATGGAATTTAAGTTTGACCTGCAATAATTTCCTTTTCCAATATGAAAATATCATGCCAATATAAATCCAGTGTATTTACATTTTCTCACTAAAATTCGAGATTTGGAATGATGTAAAACTTAATTTGCTTTTGTTGTTCACCCACACAAATCAGTTTTTTATTTGTCATTCACAGAAAATGGTTGAACTCACTCTCGCTTTGAAATGTTTACATGTTTAAAATGCTTTGCACTTGAATTGCGGCCTCAAACCTCGCACACCCAAATTGGTCACTTTAATAAGAGATCCCGCGTCGGGTTGTTGCTTTTGTTCGGCGGCAGTGAGCCCTGCTTTCCCTGTCATCAAAAATAAAATGTCCAGATTCGGGCCACCCCAAGTGATGGACTCAATTCGAAGGACCGTCTTGGAGAAATCCAATATCCGTAACAAATCCCCCGATTTCCCATCAATATTCCAAATCTATACACACAATAAATTGCCCCAAAATCATTTCCAAACATTCTCCACACATCGTACCTATAGATTTCCTGCCACATTTCTCCAAATAAATTACTTGACCCGCCAAATTCCCGGCCACCCAAAGATTTCCTTTGTTATCCAGAATTTGCCCGCCCGGGATTCCACATTCCTGATCCACCACAAACTGCTTCAAAGTCCTCCGGTTACTAATTGTTCCCGCGTCCAAATCCGAATCAAAGACGTCCACGGAATATTTGATGGAATCGATATCTATTATGATTGTTAGGTTATTTAAAAATCCCCCACATATTTTTGTTTTAAAAAACAAAAAAAAATAGATTTGTTGTTAAACCATGTGTGGGCTCACAATAAAACGTGGAGTCGTTTTTGGACCAATCGACGCCACTGGAAATCCCGACGTGATCAATCCATTTCCGAACTACTCGATGACCGTTCACTTTGTCAAAGGAATAAAAGCTGGCCGTCGTATAATTGGGATAGAAATAGTATTTCCCATTTATCCCCAATATCGGATAACCTTGCGTCCCTTTATTTTAAATTTCCCTCCTAATTAAATTAAATAATGCTCCACAAATTCCAAATGATAAATCAAATGTACAAAATTCATATCAAATTCAAATGTACCCGCCCAAAGTCTTCCCGCCCCATCGCCTTTGTTTCAAATAGGTCCAACACAAAAACAAATGACACATTAAATATATTTCAAATTGGTGGTTGGGGGGGAATTTCAAAAATGTAAACATTTTACACCGCTTGCTTGGCCGGGCTTACATTTCCCATCATCAAAATTATTTTGTGGGTACTCGGGATCGACGGTGAAAAGGAGTTTGAGTTTGGTGGGGGTCCTTGAGAATCCGTCCCAATCCAGCTGGACCACGTCTGACCCTTGAGTAATGATGAAACGTTGGGGGCGTCCGGGGGTGGGTTTGAAATTTTGCGGGTCTCCTTGAATCGGGATGATGATGGACGCAATTTCATTCAGCTGGAGTTCAAATTGTTCCCCAGTGTTGAAGTCATAGCGGAAGATGGAGAGGGCAATCAGGTCCACGTAATACAGCTGCTCACTCATTGGCTCCCAAAAAGGCCCCCCCATGAATTGAGCGGAGGCAGGGATCACTTCCACCGTGTACGGCTCGTACTTCTTCATCACGGCGACCATGTTGCAATGCTTTTGAGACATGGGCGTGGTGAAGTCATCGCCCACTTCATAAGGGCCCACAGGGTTGGGGTTTGAATGGCCCACCGTTTGAACAATACTGTTTGAAATTGACGGGCCACTTGCATTGAGGACGACGGGGAAAATGAGAAATATAGTCGCCAGAAATATTACAACAATCAGACGATGAACTTCCCACAATCCTGAGAGTAAAAAATATGCCATTGTTTTGTTAACTTGATTATTTTCTGGTTTATAGTGATTGTGAATACAAGAGGGAAAAGTTTAGAATGGAATGACTGTAGAAATCCAAGTTAAACAACAAATCCAACTCAGAATGCATGAAATTATGATCCATCATGATTTGTGTGTGGGATCGTGTGAATTCATATTCATAATGCATTGTTTTTGTGATGTGTGGACGAAAAGACTTGGCAAAATCCAAGTGTTTTGGTATCGACTGGGATTTGACGATTTAGATTTAGACTTGTTTGACATGACCTGATTTACCCTTTGGATTTAACCACAATTAAAAACAGAATAAAGAGCGTTCATTTCCCTCAACTTTGTCAGAATCAACGTGGGATTCTGATTTTTATTTTGAAATAAGCTCTCAAGCCGTCAGACTTGAAATTGCGAGCATTTATTGCGATGCGGAGGGAAGTGAGACGCGGGAAGGGCTGTGGAACACTTGAGAGATCCAATCAAGGAAAACGAGCAAGTCCAATTCGCTGACGGACATCATTGGAGGAGAATCAGAATCATTCTTGACTGATGGGGAAATTGGATTATCATCAAACTTGACATTTCCTCCAACTTTCTTGAGTCTTTTGAGCAATTTCTCCTCACCCGAGTCTCTTTAGATTCTGATGAGCAGCAGCACAGGAGACGAATGAGGATTTTCCTGCTGGTGTTGAAATCGACTCCAAATAAAACGATACATTTATATTTTTTCATGGCATATATAAGTTTAAAGGTAATTCCAATTATGTACATGAAGTTAAACAATATTGTGTGTGGTGTCCACAAAGATTCTATATGATGGAGAGATTCCCCACAAACCCAAATCAAATGTGTGTGTGGAATGAAATGTTGTGGTTAAACCATATCTGCTGTACATGTATAAGAATGCTATACATATTAGTTTCGTGATGGTTTTATTTTCATGTTTGTATAATTGACCACACACGACGATCAAAATTACACGCAACCACAAAGATACTTCCGGTTTCTATATATACTCCGTCTTCTTCCTCCGTGCATCAATATATATATAGCAAAATGTATATTACGGATCGATGGACAACTCGGGCTTCCACATAAAGCCGTTTTCTCTTGTGAAATCATCACTCATCATCAATTAATTAATTAATAAATGCATTGATTGTTCTTTTGTCGACCCTCCTTAAATCCACAATTAAAATCGCAATTATTACCCATATATCAATCAATAATTAATCTGTGACATTGTAATTTAAATTAACTTGAAGATAGTGAGGTTTGTGTTCTTTACCGTGTGATTGTTTTCTTTCTTTCTCCATGCAGATTTGAGGATGAAATGAAACGAGATGTAAAAAATATAATGATTCGTCTCCTTTGGACTTTAAATGCGCAGAATAGAAAGGAATTCTCGTTATATATTTTTGTTAATGTTTTAAATTGCTTCTTTATTCTTTTGGAATTCCGTGGAATACAAATTAATTAATTATTATGTATAACATCAAATTATAATTATAAAAGGCGGACATTTATTTAATACAGAAGAAACTTATTTGTAAATGTAACCAAAATTGGTTAGTAAATATTTTCAATTCATTTTGGGGGAAAAATCACACAAACTATACATGTGAAACTTAGTTAGAAAAATACAGCTGGTTTAAATAATAGAATAGTTTTAATTTAGATTTATACGAAACCACAACTCTGGATCTCATCATGGGAACAAACTTTTGCCTTCAATCATTTTGACGGAGGGAAAGATGGACCTCATCATTTCCTTCCTGCCTGTAAAACACACATAAAATCCTTCAAAATTATATATTCGAATTGG
Organism: Gisinianus flammeolus; assembly: GCA_034699125.1. Taxonomy (NCBI): domain Eukaryota; kingdom Metazoa; phylum Arthropoda; class Collembola; order Symphypleona; family Katiannidae; genus Gisinianus; species Gisinianus flammeolus. The sequence goes on from JAIUND010003815.1 coordinate 10,814, forward strand.
AAAAATGACAATATCTAGAGAGACGATATAGAACAAAAAACCAGAGATCTATAAAACTCTGAACATATATATACATGTAAAAGGAAACTCACTTAAAAAATCCTCTTTCGTTGACCAAATTGATCAGTTTGAGATTTGGGAAAAGACCCGAGAGAATTTCCCATCCGGAATCCGGCGTTTCCATGGCATTGTCGAATTCCAGCTCCGTCACCGACTCAAATTTCCCAGGGAATGAATCCAATTCAGGAAATAATTTTGTCCAACTCCCCATATTGAAATAATCCTCAGAGAAATCAAAGCTCACCCTCCGGACTTTTGGGAAAACGAAGGGCAAGTCCAGGGCCGGAAGTAAAAGGGCCCCCTCCAAACCACCCTGATCTCCATAATCAGAGGCAGAAAGTTTCAAGTGCTTGAGATTGGGGAAAGTGCGGAGTTCAAGTCGTTGAACACAACCGACAGAGTCCAACTCGAGAGATTCCAACGATTGTCTCGTCGCATTCAAAATCCGGTTTATTTCCATTGCAGTTAAGAAAATCGTTTTCTCCTCTTTGTCATTCCAGGATCGGGCGCGAATGGACAATTTAATGAGGTTCAGATGCGACGAGCCCGCAACAAATTTCATAATATCCTCAGTTTGATTCCAGGGGCCAAATACCACACTTTTGAACAAATTACGTTTCACCTCCAAACGATTTTGGACGGGATCTTCAAGTTCCTTGATTTTCTTTCGTGATTCTTCCAGCAAAACGTCCTTCACACTCAAAGTCCCTTCAAGTCCTTGGATTTTCGATTGTAAAGTCCCCACCAGAGTTTGCGAGTCTTTCAAACCTCAAACTTTCGGATTCAAGGGCTGTTTTCTCCTTGGAAGCAGAGTTGGCCTTAGCTTTGAGTAATTGGATGGTTTCTTCCATTTGATTTATGATTCCTTTCAGATTAATCACTTCTTCAATCGACTGTGAATATATAATGATGAAAAGAATTTAAACATATATAAGAAATGAGACTTTAAGAAATCCAAGCAGGAATTTTCATATATATGTGGATACTTTTACTTTTGTTAATTTCGTATACTCACGTGAATTAGCTGAGTTGACACGTTCGGATTTTCTGTCTCCATCACGTTTGAATTGACTTCTCCATCATTTTCTAGATCTTGATCTAATCGCTGTCGTTTCCTCCCGTCCTCAGCCACACAATTTTTGGCAGTTGTTTCCATCATTGGCTCAGTTTTCTTCAAGATTTTACGGAGCTATAACTATTTATATACAAAAACAAAAAACGAGGTGAAATTTCCGACGCAATATACATTTTTGATGTACAAAAGTTATATATATAATATAAGTATACTCAATAATTATATTGATTTTAACAATTAATATGCAAACACAAATTTTGATATTGATTTCTTATATCAAGTTGTTTTAAACTATTTAATGATTATAGCAACATGACACAAGTATATCATAAAAAAGGGATGATAATAATAATATTATCAAAAGGTATATTTAATGTAATAAGTTTTCATTTTCATGTATTACCATGATGAATGATGATGATGATGATGACGATGTTTCGATCGACTCCAATAATAACACTTGAAATGTATAGCAGAGGATGTTATTTTAAAATTGAATACCTATAAGAATAAAAATACACAATTAAAATTCCATTTAATTTTCCACACGAGGAGAAAAGAAAAGATGCACATTGAACACCAGTTGCATTTAATAAAAGTTCTCTTGTCATTTTTTATGTATTACCTACCTTGAAATGAGAGTGAAGTTATATACTGAAGTTCACTCAGTGAACAAATTATTGGAAGTATATAATTTCACACGCTAGTAAAATTTAACGGGTTTAAATATAATTGATATTATATTAAATTTTAATGAAGATTATCCGAGGTTTTGCTGAGGAAAACGGGAAAGATTTACGATTTACAAAAGTTTCTGATTCGGAAAATTTCAGATTTTAATTCTCTCTGCGGATTTTGATATAAATATACCGATCGTCGCAACGACACCTCATGAAAATGACTTTTTTGGACTTTTTAGTTTGTAGTTTAATTAATTTAACTTCCATTAACGTAATTTAATTGATCCTCTATAGTCTATACGAATAAACCTATTATACAATATCACCATCGGAATCCAGCTTTAAATTTTCGGCCTGCATTGCAGGCCCTGCAAATTACTATAGTAAAAATAATGCAATTCTATATAATATTAATATCAATCTCAATCTTGTCACAAGATTCTTGTGTGATCTCAGGTATTATTTACATTTTACTTTGTAAAATGAAATGAAACTTTCATTATGAAAGTTTTAATTGACGAGTTGTTTATTGGGATTCTACATTACAAAATACTTAACATAATAGATATTTTATTAGCAATTAATTATAAGGTAACTTCCAAAAATGTACAAATTTAATACAATTCATGGTGATCTGCGCACCAAGTGAAATGCAAATAATACGACAAAAAAAGAAAAAGTTGGTTGTATATATTATAAAAGAAAAAATTCCTGTGCACAGTAAAAAATGATTAGGTACAAAAAGATCGTTTGAATGTCTACTGTGAGGTCAGGGAGGAGGTCAAATGCATACAGTTGACTCACTTTGGCCACCATGGACTCGAACAGTTTCTTGCTCTGAACTCGCTCAGCTCGGAAACTCAGACTTCCAGGCATTTTCTTACCATAAAAACCAAAGTTTCACAGTCAGATCATATAAATCTGAAATGAACATGAAACAAAACAAAAACAAAATCAAACAGGTGTGATTAAGATGAGACTTCAATCACTATTAATAATTACTAATTAGAAAACCATTCAAATATTTGTAAATTCTTCCTACCCGGTAAATCCAGAATGGATGGATTCTCTCTCAAATTCGTCATTTCAGTCTCTGTCAGTTACTTTTTACTTTTTGAATTGAGCCGACGACAAGTTTTCTCCGAAAACCCCGTGAAAGTTGAATCGAGGGCACAGAAAAAGAGTTTTCATGAGATTGAACATTAATCTGGAACTCCAAGGACTCGAGTTTCTTCATATTCTTCCAAATGCCGAGTCCAACAGATGGAAAATTGTTCAAGTTGTCCTCTTCGTGTTTCAGTACAGTCACATTTGGACACATCCAGACTATTTTCTCAATGACAGTTCCAGTAATGTTTTCCCCCATCAAATTAACAACTCGGACATTGGGAGCGATCGGAGTGCAGTCCAAATTCGGGAACAAAATGTCCAACTTCTCCGATGCCAGAGAAAAATCTACAGAAAGGAATTAAATAAAGGAACAGAATTAAGGTTACGATGTCACGATGCAAAATAATGAATGCAAAATAATGAATGCAAAATATACTCATTTAATAGTAAAATAATAAAACAAATGCTCACCGATTTCATATAAAT
>JAIUND010003816.1:0-14224 GCA_034699125.1 Gisinianus flammeolus
ACGGGCATGAAAATGAGCAGCATGTGATGGATTTCTCTCCACACACACCACACTGCAGTTAAACGGGCACAGATTTCTTCAGTTGACGTCTCTGCAAAATTCCAAGTGCTCTGACAGTCCTAATCGAGAATCCTGATTTGTTATGATGAAAAAAGGTGTGGAGGTCACAAAAACGTATGATAAATTTCCCGAAATGCTTTTGTTTAATAAAGAGCGGAAAAACTTCTTTTGTCTTTTTTATTTTTAACGATAAGCAATAAATTCAATTGGTATGCATAGAAAAAGCTCGAGGATAGTTTAGTTAATACAGAAATTAATTGAATAATGGATCACAACAAAAACATAATTGATAATAAAGCTATATAAACAATTTAATAATTATGATAAAATTCTATTCTTCCATTGTATTTTGAAATATATACTTTGTAGAAAAAAAGGAGAGTTATGTTATAATTGAGAAAATATCAATGGTGAGTTCTCTAATAAGGTTACGGCAGATGAATGAAATCCACAAAAGGAGCGAGTGGCTTTAGAACTTCCAGGAATTCTAGAAAAAGCCCATATAAAATGTGTGATAAAATTAATTACGAGTTCAAAGGCAATAGAAATTAACTGTGTGGAGATCCCAAAGTGTGGGATTATTTAAAAGACTACGAAATCATCTTTGTTTATACACGTACGAGATGCTCCTGGCCGATTTCCATAGCAACCGATGAGGATCTTCAAATCCGAAATGGCCTTTAAATTCCGGACGCTATCCACCGAAATCGGACTTCCGTTCAACTTGGAGTAATCCATTGCCCAGAGATCAATCTGAAGCCTTGTCATACCTGAAAATTTTTATGGATATAGTCCATGCACACTCAATTGAAAAATTCCAGTCTGAATTACCATTTTGAAATATCAAAAGAACGTATACACAAGTTTTTATTTACCTTTCAAGTGATCCGAATTTCCTTCCCGTTCCAAATTTTCTTTTTGTTGAGAAAACTCGGAAGACAATTTAGCCAGGATTCCAGTCAAATCCTTTTTGACGGTGGCCGTGGGCTTTGACGTTGTATGTACATCAAATTGAAGGGACTCCAACTGAGGCCACAATCGTAGAAAATGTGGCAACATCTTATCGAGTCGAACCGTCACGTGATCGTTGAGCATGATATTTTTGACATTGGGGAAGAAAGCTGAGAGTCGTCCGAGCCAGCTGGCCAACAAATCGTAGAGATCTTCTCGCTCCATATTATCTTTATCATCCTCGTAAAAGAAACCCGAAATTTGCAGAGTCTCCACCGATCCAAATCCATTGACAAAATCTGGCCCCAAAGAGTCAAGTGTTCCCAGCGGGTAATATTGTTTAAAATTGACGGAAAGATGCACAGATTTCAAACTTGGTAGAATGTCTTGGAGGTCCCCGTCACCACTCGGAGAATTTGTTAGATAATCCAAATCAAAAATGTGATCCAGACAGTATGGATGACCAGTCAATTTGAGTTTGAGAGTCTTGAGATTTTTCAATTGAAGGATTTCCGGGTTTGGCAACTTGAAATGTTGCCATTTCACCTCCAGAAACTGCAACGACTCCGCACTTGACCTCAGAACTTTGTATAATTCAATCAAAATTAATGGGTCCGGCTGAGAATAAAAATAAACCGCCCATGGCATTTCTTCCAATTTTGGTCCAGCTTTCGTAAAGTTTTGGAGATCCAGCAGGTCAACTTCAACATCATTGAAGCCCGATTTTTTGATGAGATGGATTTTCCGAGGCCAAAATTCTGGTCCAGCGTTCTTCAACCAGAGACCATCGACTCTGTGCAAATGAGGAGCTCGCTCCAGGATCTTGTAGCCAATAGAATCGATTGATAGATCACGAAGAAGGTTCAGATGTTTGAGGGAGGTCAAGGTCAGTGTCCGAGGGAGGTTTTGATCCCCATACATTATTTCAAAATTGGCGGTCAAAACAAGTTTTTCCAGGTTCGGTGACCGTTGAAGAATTTGCATATAGACTCGGAAATCATTTTCGGAGCCACCGCCATCCGGACTTAAAGTCAGAGATCGGATTTGATGGCCCAAAATAGAAAGGAATCCCCGAATTCCTCTTCCATTCCAATTTGCACCCGAGACATGAAAATCCGAACACGGGAAATCTACAGAATTCCGGAGTACCGTCAACTGGTTGTCAAAAGAACCGGGTTTCAATTTGACTTGAAAGCAGCCCCTCCGTCGAATTTCACTATCCGCCGACTCTTTAAAAGATTTGCAAACACTCCGAGACGATTTCAAGGAGGGAAAATCCATATGAGCAAATATTTTGTCTCGAATCTGCACATTAAAATGGATATAAATTATGATAAATATAAAGCTTTATCGTTAATTAGCAATCTAGAATAATCTCATTTCTATAGAGATTTTGGATTTTAAAAGATTCAGTATAATTTTATTGTTTATGTATATACTCACCAATAAAACACGGAATGCTTTCTCCTTTGCGGATGTGTCAGTGATGGGGAGATTGACATCCGGTTCATCACCACCTCGTGAGCTGGAACTGGGACCGGGCTCAATCTTCACTCTTTTCTGTCTCTTCTTTTTCTCCATTTTTTCTGCCATTTTCAATTTTGTATATATGTAGATCTGAAAATAAGGAGTTTTTGTTTTACAATCGTTTGAGAACAAAAAATATTCTCATGTGCGAAAGAAAATGGTCAAGAGCAAATTAAAATCCTGGAAAATATTATGTGGATTATATATAGTATAAAAAATTCATTTTTAAAATAAAAATAATGTATATATATATAGAAAAAGAATCGGAAAGAAAATAAAAGCTAGGTGATGTGCCCGTACAAAATATATAAATAAATTATAAATATCCCTACCTTTTGTTATCCCACAATGTTAACAATATAAATGAAATATCCCAACGGCTGTGATGGACGACAATATATAAATAGTTGTATTTAATTACAATTAAGATTCTTCAATTGTTTTTAAACAATTAAAATTAAAAGACGAGATAATTCCGATTCTGAAATCAGCTGATTTACGATATTTGACTTTTGTGGTTGCCTCAAGGACATCTGGACTCGTGATTTTTAGTCTGTTTCATATACAAACTGAAATGTTTCTTGAATTTCCAAACCATTTTTTTAATTACTACCTTTTGACCAAAAGTAATTCGAATTCTATAATTACTATACTGGTTAAATTACTACATACTTTATTTTATGTTTTAATCATAAGCATTCCTTGTTTTATGTTTCAATAAATTAATAAAGATATACCAAAATCTAAGTTTCTACATGGGCGTTCATGCCATGAACTTCATGGGAATATTTTTCCTGTATGAGTAATATACCTACCGTATAAGCTGTTATAGAACCCTTGGGGTTGTATTTCAAAATCTTATAGAACCCCAGGGGATGTATAGGAGGGTGGGGTTGTACCATTACTTTATGTGTAATTCAGACTGGGGTTGTATCAAACAATCCTATACAACCCCTGGGGTTCTATAAGAGGGAGGGGTTCTATAACAGCTTATACGGTATGTTTTTATTATGTTCAAAACATTTTGTAAAGGACTCAGTGAACGACAAAATCCTTCCAAAATTTTAATTTTACTTTCTTGTCACATATATAAATTATGTGACATAACTCTCGAGTCTGGAGTTGTTGCTAAATCCAAATGTTGAAGGAATGTTTGATCCGTCCGGAATTATCAAGAAATTGTATTTAAATTTTACTTCATCCAATTTAATGACAACAAAATGTGATAATTGGTAATTCTTAAAATATACTTGAAGTTGATTTTTCATCTGCTCCTTGACATTGCAATGCAAATGTAGTGGGATGATGCCAGTTAAACCGAGCCATTCATTTACACATTTAGTTATGGCAAAACCATTGGTGAAATTATAGGAAACCCTATATTGAATTATTAAAAATCCTGCCAATTAAATCATTAAAGGGAATTTGAGGCTGGGGGGCACTCGAGGGGGCAATTCTCCGGGAGGACACAAGCGTTGCGGGTGGGACAGTACATGAGCCCTGCATAAGACTGACAAGAGACGGTCGTTTCCAGCCATCCATCCCAAGTCCCCACTCCGCTACCCGGTTCACAAAAATAAGCCAAGGTGCAGTCCCCACTTTGCGGCCTCCAGAATTTCCCTGCCACGCCCTTCGTATTACAGCTGTACGCAAAAACGTTACCGCGAGATAGAACCGGCGGCTGCGCATTTACATTTGAGGAGCGCCTGACTTGTTCAGTCCGACTGGCAATGGCGCACGTCTCATTTCCACAGCCAAAGTCCTGACAACGGAGGTTTTGTCTACAGAAAAATTCCCCGGGGCCACAAGACAGGAGATTGTCCAGGAAAACTGTCGAATAGGTCGGATTGACTTTGCAATTGTGATAATGAGCGCAACTCGATGGCTCTGGGAACAAACCCGCGCGGGGACAATTCATCGGCGGGATTTTCAACGGGGCCTTCGTCGTTCTCAAGGTCGTTGTCGCTGCTGCTGTGGTCGTTGCCAATGGCGCCTGCGTCGTTGTTATTGTTGTGGTCGTATTCGTGTTGTTAGTGGCTGCGCTACAAATGGCATTCTCAATAAGTGCGCATTCTCGGCTGACTCGGTCAAAGGTCAAACCAGCAGCACAAAATTTCCGTTCTGTTGTCATCGTCCCTGTCCCTGTTGCATTGGGACCCTTCGCATGTCGGCAGTTGAAGTAGGAGGAACAATTGGTCGGATCCGGGTAATACCCGCATTTCTTCCCGTTACAACTGAATTCTTTGGAAGGAACAAGAAAAATTGCAATTTAACCAAGAAAATGTGGGTCCGTCATTGAACGTTCATGTTCATTTAAAGTTACAAATTTCCCGGGCAAACCTGCGCAATTGGCCAAGGAGGCGGGGCTACAGGATTGAGTGTTGTTATCGAAAAGGAGGCCGCCAGTACATTTTCCGTGGGACTTTGTCGTTCCATTTTTGTTGTCCTCAGTGCAAATGAAGAAGGCGGAGCAGTCCGTGTCGTCTGGGTAATGCCCGCATTTGCCATCACAGGAAAAGAGCGATTCTTCACTGGTTGAAGATGGATTTGGGGTTGGCGTCATTTCAGTTGTTGTTGTTGTTGTTTTGGTCACACGATTGGGATCGGATTGTTTACAAATGAAGCCGATCGCCCGAATGCGTGGGAGAGATTCGACTCCATCGACGGCCATGCAGACTTGCGTGTGATTGAAATTCCAGGGGTTTGGCGGTTTTGCATAAATGGCTGCCAGCTCGGGGGTCGGTTTACTTCCACTCGGCAACCCCGCGCTCATTGGAGCCCAAGCAAAATCCTGGACGGGCGTTCCATCTTCCAGCCAGATAAAATCCAGGCTGTCGTTACTCGGGCGGTATCCACCGACGGAAGCATGAATTTCATTGGTTTCTCCACTTCGGACTAAAACATGGACCATTTACATTTACCACACAAATTACAATCGTAATTGGTTAATTCACTGAATTCAGAGGACTTTGCGGGTTATTTAAATTCGTCTTTTACGGGAGTCGGCGACGAGCTTGACGAGGAATGCGAGTTCCGCAGGCAACTTGACGCTCGTGAGGACGCTGCAGTGACTTTCACAGTAGGCCACCGCCTCTGGCCATTCCAACTAGCATCAAAAAGTGGATATTTTTTTAAAAACCAAGTGACAAATGGGCGGGAAAATGTTGAAAAATTGTGGGGTTTAAATTAGTTTAAATCAAGGTTGAGTATTTTAGTATTTAATTACGGGCTGTTGAACGTAAGTGTAGGTCAAGCCTTGGAAAATCGCCGTCTTGTTCTTGGCCAACTCTTTTCGGTCCGCCGACCCTGAAAGTTGAAACGCATTTAAAACAAAGTATGTAATTTCTTTAGCCGAGAAGATGCGGGAATTTTCAAAAAGGTAACGGAAAATCCATTAAATAATTATAGTTTTGAATGTTAAACCTGGACAGGAGAATTCTGCGGTTGTGGTGGACAATGAAAATGACAACCAAAGTCCGATGGTGACAAGAATTGAGATCATTCCAGATGACTTTTGTCCGTGTTCAGACATGATGACGATGACTCCACAGCGATGTGTTTTATGTACTGTAAACGAGGCAAGGGAAATTTTAAATATAAATGTAAATCTTCCCAGTCGGCATCCACTTTTTATACGCCAACAATACAAGGATAATTACTATTGTTAATTCGCTCAATGGTTTTGGTGGCGTCATTCGGAAAAAATCTGTTCCAGTCATTTTGCTTTGTGTGAACTCACGTCAAAATTGGCATACAATTATAATTTCCATTCATCCTGCGGTTGCATTATGTCAAATTGGAATCCCCTGAATGAATCAAAGCCGTCTGATTTGGCTTTGGAGTGACAGAGAGCGAGAGAATCCGAAGCATTGTCAATTATAACATTTATAACGACAACCAAAGAAAAGGGAAAACATCTGTCAGGCGTATAAACGCACAAAAAACTCTTCATGTCACTGAAAAAACACAAAACCGGATGCGGTGAGCTAAAATTCTGCTCAGTTGTATCAAAAATTTTTACCTTTTCTTTGCTTTTTTACATCTGCCCGTTTCCCGTTTAGCGATCTTGCTATTCCACATAGGTATGTAATAATAAACAGGATTTTCCATGTAATTAAAAGGGAATGACGGAAAGAGCATTAAATTGACTTGAGCTGCCATCATAATTGACTCGGAGTCTCTGAACACATGAGTTTTGATTGTGAGTGATTTGAGTTGGGTGAATGATGAATCTGACGATTTGCAATCTCCACATTCTTTTGCCAGTAAATTATTTGACGGTTTGGATGATTTTAAAAATCAACATTCCCGCTCTCATTTTAATTATCCTTCATTGACAACAAAAAACCTCAAAGGTTACTTTATTCCTTTTTTTAAATGACATTTGGAGATGTGGGGAAACAATAAAAGGAGGGCTCCGAATTTCTCATCCTCCTTGATTTTCTACGGAGGTCCCGATTAAAACCGGAAGGAAACTGTGTACCCGCCAAAATTTCCGTTCCCGGTTAATTTCAATTGTATCGTATTGAAAAAATCTTTCAAGATTAGTTTTATTTGAATGTAGACTCATAATTCGGTCGAGTTACGCCTGACGATGGTTGACTTGACAGATTGTAACCGAAAGTGCTTGGGAATAAATAAAAAACCGAATTGTCCTTGTATCTAAGCAAAGATCAAAGCATGTTTATACTGAAACTGTAATGATGATGACGAGGATGCGGATTCTACAGGGATTCATTCAGCCATCAGGATCATCGTGAGAGAAGGAAAGTTTAAAACATAAGCTAAAAATTAAATAAATATGTCAATTCGATTGGCGGTGAAAAGCGGATGATGTCTGGCACGCCAGTTCACGGCTAAAGAGGATGCCTTGAAGTTGAAGGGCCTGCACTTAAACTGAATTATTCGTCATCCCACATCTACGAATATCGATTAAGAGAAAATGTTTGAGTTCTCCCGACCACGAATTTTGATTGGCTCCTCATTTCGGAATCTCTTGAAGACATTTCAGTTCCAGGACAATTCAAAGATGAAGCCTTCAATGCTGAAATCTTTTCAATTGTCGAAACGTCTGAAGAGTTTAATTTGCTAAAAAAATTATTCATTGAAAAAAAACTTGAAATTCCCACACCACTGACATCGCGCCTGTGGACGGAAAATGTAAATAAAATTGTCTCCATCACATCAAAATTGGAAGGGATTTTAAATCCTAACCAGCACAATCACCAAACTTTATCCAATCTTCAATAGTGAAATACAATAGTGAAATCCCGGATTTAGCGCTTTACCATATTTTTGAGAGCTTTGAGAGCTTTATTAACGATAAGTATGGCTAAAAAAAGCAAACCTATATTTTGTAGCGGGAGAAGGAAAAGAAGAAGACGAGCACAGCAATATAATTTAGTTTGCGTGTTCACATTCTGTAATGGTGATTAAAAGGATTGCGTGTCAATTCCTTTTAATGCATTTAGGTACACATTATCACAAGTTTTGTCTTCGCCCACACACACACAAACTCCCACGCAGGCAATGCAATTAAAATAATCGCTGGTCAGAAGAACTGTGTGGAAACTCATTTATAAGGTTTTCACACATTTTCATAGATTTTTATAGAAGGCGAAAGTTTCCAATTTCCACTTTACTTTTACTTTTCACACATCAAATCAAGGCCAAGAAAGTTGACGACCGTTCTTTCATGAACTTCAAAACCCCACGACAAGTATTTTTTTTGCTTTGTTGAGCGTTTACAGACAAAATTGTTGAGCTCCACAGTCAAATGAAGGACTGTAATTAAATCAATTAAATATGCACAATCCAGGGCGTTTACATCACTCGTATAGATATTTTTCTAATACGTCATAAGTTAATGGGAAAACCAATTCATTGCGAAACAAATCCTATTACAAAGGAGCCAAGCGAACAAGTTTTATCTATTCCTACGATGTCCATCAGAGACTCGAGACAGCGAGACGAATTCCAAAGTACCATTTAACTAGTTGTATTCAACCGATTATACATAATTAAAATCCTTTGAAAATAACAATAGCCATGTTGAGTGCGGGGATTTACGTCATGATTTTCGGAGTCATCTCCATTTTCCTCCTCCTCAATTTACTCACGCGGAACAAGAAACGACCCAAAAATTATCCACCCGGTTTGAAATTGAAAACCATTATTCATCACATTCATATTTTAATTGTAATCACGAACTCACGATCCAAAATTTGATTTATTCGGATTTTTTCAATTCAATGTCTGTATGTGGTTATGTTTTTGAAGGGCCAAGAAGTTGGGGGATTTTTGGGAATATTCCGGAAGTGATTCCAAATATTTTGAGGGAAACGTGGCCACAAGGTGTCCGTCTTCAAGGGATTTATGGGAAAGTCGTGGCTTTTGATTTTGGATGGACACCGTAAGAAAACGATACGAATTCACATTACAGAATTGTGTATCAGTTTCAACTGACCCAGCTATTTTCAAGCAATTTCTTTGAATTTTTTCATTTCAATATGTAAATTCGGTGTGGATTGAACAATGAGAAGGACGATTCATATTACGGATGCGGCCGTGTTAAGAGAGGCGTTCGGTCAACTGGCACTGACTGGAAGAGAACCCAAAGACGCCTACCGAAGGCTTCATTTGGACAAAGCCAGAGGTCTGAGAAATGAGAACACATTTCATTTGTAACAAATAAATGAAACGAACCATTTCCCAATCATTGAACAACTTTTTATTGTTGCTATTTGTCCGGCAGGTTTTGGAACGGAATCTGGGGAGCAGTTTAAAGAACTCCGAGGATTCACAGTGAAACAGTTGAAAGCGTGTGGAATGGGATCAAAATCCTTTGAATCCTCGTTGGAAGAAGAAGCGCGAGATTTGATTACCGCGTTGGACAAGAAAGCAGGGACACCATTTTCCACTCACGGATTTTTCAATATCTCCGTCGTCAATTTGGTCTGGCAAATCATTTCCGGGGAGAAATTTGGACCGGATGATCCCAATGCCAAAACCGTCATTGCTGCCATCATGGGGTATCCAAACTTTCCTCATTTTCCCCGCATTTTTGTGTGGTTCAGAGAGCAAAACGCACAGGGTTTTGAGATCCGCTTATGTTTATTTGTAAATACTGAATAGTTATTCCGAGTCAATTGCGGTTCCACTGATTGGATTGTTTCCGACTTTAACCAATTGGTTTGGATTTTTGATCCCGCCCTACAAACAACTCCTCCAGGATTTTAAAGTCAACGACGACTTTTTCCAGGACTTTGTTCAAGCTCGAAGATTCAAATGGATGAAAGGAGATTCCGGGGATTTCATGGATGTCGCCCTGAACAAAATCCACGAGACGACCGTCAACAGTCAAACGAATTCTCATTTCTATGGCGAAACCGGATGTACGACAAATATTCAAATCCTTTTCTTTTCAATTTCAGGCGCACCCGCAAAATATCAATATTCCATATGTTGTTTTTGCTTAATAGATGATAATTTGGCTGCTATTTGTTCGGATCTTTTCTTGGGCGCATCGGACACGACTTCAAACACGATCTGCTGGATTCTCCTCTATTCCGCACTCGAGCCAGACATTCAGAAAAAACTGCAGGAGGAAATCGACACGGTTTTGAATGGCCGATCCCCCAATTTACACGATCGTCCAAAGTACAAACTACCTAAAAAAACATCCACAAGAACTTTAAAGAAAAAACCAGGCGGGATTTTTGGATTTTATTTTTGATTTTGATGGTGTGTTTTCCTTGTAGTTTGCCGTATACAGAGGCCGTAATTTACGAAGTCCTTCGGAAATGCCCGGTTCTCCCGGTTGGTCTCCCTCATGGCACCTTAGAAGCAACTCAAATCGGGGGTTTCGACGTGCCCAAGAACACGATCGTATTGAGCAATACCTACGCCATTCATCACTGCCCAAAAACATGGGGGGATCCGAATGTTTTCCGGCCGGAGCGATTTCTCAGCCAGGATGGCCAAACTCTCCTCAAACACGACTCTTTCGTGCCCTTCAGCGTGGGGAAACGCGCATGCCCAGGTAGAACCAAAAGAACAAAGACAAAGAAAAAGGCGCTACATTCAAAACCTAGTTTAGAATTTAGATCATTCACTAACAATTTACATTGGATGAAATTGAATTTTGTGCAGGGGAACAAGTGGCCAAGGATCAATTGCTCCTGTTCACGGCCAGTATTTTCCAGAGATTTAGTGTCGCCGTGGACCCTGCAGGGAAGAGACCCTCCACACTCGGTGCAGAACGTATTGTCTACTTCCCACAACCCCATAAAATCCTCCTCACCCACCGACGCCCACACCCCAACTAATCTCCATCCATATTCAACCAAATTAAGGACCTTTTTGAACCCATATATTTTTCAATAAGTCATGCAGTGACTCTCATCTTTTCCTGTCATTTTGTCTCATTTGAAATGGAGGAGGCGAATTCTGAATGGACGAATGCATGTGGACAGTGCTCAATTCTCATCTGCACATGGAGAAAATCATATTTAAAATGTTCCAATTCCTCACCAAAGCTCTCATTAAATGGAAACCATTTAAATGTCATTAAATGAATGATTTTTTCCCTTAGTTAAAACGTGTATAAATACTATTACATTTTGTGCTAATATTGAAAAATCCATGACATTCCTCAAGATTTAATTTCTCAGCTTTGAATTCGGTCTTCTCCTTTGTGAATTGATTAAAGGATTCAACTAAACGTGAGCTCGAGTTTTACATTAATTTATTTCACCAAAATCATCTGCACATTGATTGACACCGCAGGTTTGACTCTGATTACGACTTTATTAATGCACAAAATGAAGAAATTGATTTTTTAATCCGGAACCGCACACTCCAATAAATGGTGAATCAAGTAAATTACATTTGTCGTCATCTTCACTATATATACAAAACCCCATTATATTTTTCACAATTCATTCTTCATTTTCCTTTTGTCACAATTGTCAATTGTTGTTGAAAAAGGAAGCTCAAGATTTGAACGACAAAGTCTCCAGGAAATTCTACCGATGTTTTGTGCTTATCGAATTGTGTGAATGACGGCGGAAGTCGAGTCCTTGAAAGTCGTGACGACAGAGAGAATGAGGAATTGACAATAAATGCCCCACGTGATGAGAACGAAATGTATATGAGAATTTCAAAGGACAGACAAAGAGCGACGATCAGACAATTTCGGTTCAATGGGGGAAACAATGGAGATGAGGAGGATCGGGATTTCCGGGTTGATGAAATAGAAGGCCGGATAGAGAAGGAGAAGACGGTAAACCGGGGAAAAACAAATCAAAAACTCAATGGCAGTTTTCTTCCTCGCTCCAGCCCCGTCCGCAGCAGACATCAACATCAACGAACGATCAGTTTCAACTTCACAAATCATTTCCGTTTCAACATGTATACACACTTGTATTAAACATGTAATTATGTGGTCAATGGGAGCATTCGGATTCGGAGTCATACTTTGAATTTTTCGGACTTCATTGTAAGTTTTCATATTAAGATTCAGCTTCCAGTCGAACATGATGGAGAAGCCAATCACGAAGACACCAACAAATGCCGCCGACATGATGATCATCACGAAGAGAAATTCCCGTTTGACAAGCGGAAAGTGACGAATCCCATGAGAGAAATGTACTGGAAAACTGCCAGGATTTGAAGAGGATTCTTCCCCAAATTGATCGCTGACTCCCCATTCGATCATACAGAACAGTGTAAAACTCCACCGGGTACAAATTCAATTCGGAGGCAAAGGAAAACAATCGGTATATAATTCCATTTCAAATCCTCCGTCGACAACATTTTGGACGTTCCACTTGAATTTTGATTTCTCTTTTCTCCTATACTAAAATATATACCTCCAGGTTTTCTTTTTCAATTTAATCAATTGATTTTCCTATATTTCCTGTGTGGTTTCGAGAGAAAAGGAGAAAGAGAGAAAATATTAGATACATCAGTCGCAATTGACGGTGCGGAAATTGACATGTTTCTTCTTTCATGGAAAATATACGTAAAATGCACTTTAGAAAAGTGTTTGCTGGAATTTTTGAATATTTTATTTGGCAATTTCCCGAATATCCGAAACTAAAATGAAAAGCCCACGTAATATTCTACATGCGATTTTATACAATGGATATAATAAACTCTTTTATATAAAGTGAATTTAGCTCATTATCAAATCCACAAAGATACAGCCAAATTGCCATTTAAATTGACACTTACTACAGTTTTTTGTATTTCTAATTCAATTAAACATTTCAAACGAAAAAGTTCAAAAGAATAACAAGAACGGAAAATCCCTAGGTTTTACATATTTTTTTATTAGATAAAATAATTAATACATGTGAACATGTGCCGTTCAAAAATACGTTAAATTTAATATTGGTATTAAGAAATGCATAAGTATTATACTCTCATTTTATTTGCTAATTACACAGTTTAGTTTGCGAGAAAACGCGTTTAACTCTTAATGAGAAATCTATTTGTTTAGATGTTTGAATGAATTCTAAAAAAATGTAATGAAGATCAATGAGGAAAAGTACCTATATAAATCAAAACAAACTAAAAGAAGCCAAAATCGTGATGAGTTTTCAATGAGAAATGTCACTCGACAGCCATGAAAATCTCAAGGGCCAAAGCTGGACTTATCTGTTGAAGTTCTTTGAAGGCTTTTGTCGCTCGCACTCCCTTGTAAAACCTATATACAACAAATATATAATATATAGAAACGATGGTCAAATAAACAATTAGCTTTCGTGCAGAAATATATACATATTACGACACGGAAAAGGGTGAAAAAGTATCGTATAAGTTATATACATATATAGAGTAAGGGACATTATAGAAACCTAAAAACATTACCGAGCAGCGAAGTGTAAGATTTTGGGTTTGAGATTGATTGGACTGTGAAGATGAGCAAAAGGGAGGAGTTTCGATGCATTTTCCACATTCAAATCCATCATGACAATTTTCTCGCATTCCCATTGAAGCTCCATCAATTCATATTTGTTCGCAATGACCAACAAATCCAATGCCCGATTCTGGAGAACCTCCGTTTTCCCTGTGTAAATGTACTCGAGCATTTCCTGTACAGTTTCCGCCGAGGAATCAATTTGAATCGAATTCTGAGTGGATTCGACCATTTGAGAGCGGAACATGGCACCAAAAACGGGACTCCGAGCTGTGGAGAAATACATGTTAAATCATGTTAATTAATATAAATTGAATCTTGGATACTTCTTAGAATAGATATGTGGTTTGACTGTATATGAATTGTTGTCGATTATACCAGCGAGAATCCCTTTGAGAGCCCTGAAGGATTTGGTTTTGGTGACGAGAGTGACATCAAAATATTCTGGATTATCAATCAAAGTCCGCATCTGTTCACACATAAATTCCGGTCCACTTTTTTGACCAATCTCCATATCTGCTGAGTTGGAAGAAATGTACGCCGACGGAACATTTCTGATGATCTCACAGCGAATCCTCAAAGCGTTCTCTTCCACCAAAAATCGTTTTGCTGGATCCAAAACATCAGATTTGAGGACGAAGTCATGCCAGCCCCTGCTGTCCCCTTCCGCAAATAACATTCCAGCTAATATATACAGCCATATTACAAAGTACTTATTCCATTTTACAGATAATTGATTTGAAGAACTTACAAATTATTATA
>JAIUND010003817.1:0-14218 GCA_034699125.1 Gisinianus flammeolus
CCTTTAGAGGAACATTTTTCAACTTTTGATGAGCCTATGTTGTATGAGACAACAAAGTAGTCGCCACATGTAAAACTTTCAAGTCTCTGCGTTCAGTAGTTTAGGAGGAGTTGAGTCTCACATAAACATATAGAATTCTTTACTTATATTATAGATATATATTTCTATCTCTCTATTTCTATTCATCTTCACACTAATTAGTCCGGGTTTCTCCAGATCTGTTTCTGTTTCCGTTTCCGATTGGTTGAACAGACACATTGAGATTGCTGGATGAACATTCGCAAATTCTTTAGACAAAGAAAATCTGAGGATTGAGGATTTAGGATTTAGACTATAGAATGTCGCCGATTCACTGCTGCAAATATTGTATAGTCTAGAATCTAGATGATGCTAAACTAAAAATAAACAGTGCGTCAACTCGTATTTGTACGTCCAGTCAAGGGATATTTTTATTTCCCTTGTATATTTTGCATCATTAAAATGGCAATAGAAATTTTGAAATTTGAAAATTACTCCCGTTCAGTGTTCACTATAGAATTTCGTATGAAGCAAAGGAAATGGTTGGGCAGAGCAACATGTAAGGAGTGTGCGAAAATGTCTCTTTTTTGGACATGTAAAGTCCGGAGTATCTGTATGTATCGTACGTACATGTTGGATGGATAGACGAATGATTGCTCTTGACTGGAAATGAATTGCGAGAGGGGGATACCTGAAAACTGGGGAAATTATGGATCGTTAATGGGGTGGGTTAGGGAGAGATTCTAACTCTACATAGAGCTACTCAAGGTCTCGAATAGTCAACTATGAAATATCTCAGTGCATACATATGTCTAACCATGAAATGCACATTGTGGTTATTTCTAACTCTATATAGATAACAAAAAGGCATCTCCTATTTAATAACCGCGTACACTGTACACGCGTTCCTCAAAAACTCTCTCCATCCAGTTCCATCATTTTACATCCTCCAAACCAAAACCAGAAACAGAAACAACTTTGATGAGATCCACACAAAAATTTAATCCATCTATAGAATCTGCAACACTGACAACTTTTTAAAATCATATCCTTCATGAATACGTATTTCGTATTTCCCCTTCAAATGAGGTTTATCCATCAGCAATATCTGCCAGTAAGATAAAATCATTAAATATCCTTAAATCCAAATTTCCAAATCCTTTTGAAAAAGATAAGGAAGTGAGTCGAGTCACTTCCTTCACTGAAATGACAACCTCGGTTAAATTTAGCATTTTGTTGGGAATTGGAGAATCGGACAATCGAAAATTATAGTATATTTACTTATGAGTTAAAAATAAGAAGCTCTATATATCTTACATTTTAGATTGTTGAACTGTCCAATTTTTTTTTTATCATGTGTCCTTCAACTCTTTAGCCTGTTGACATTCTCCTATGAAAACGGAGAGATAAGGTTCTTGCCATTTGAGTTTTGAGTTCCCCATGTAAATATTTTTCTTCATGCCCATCAACCGATGAAACCTTACAAAATCCAAAGTCTAAGAGCATTTTCCAAGAGAGAAATTGGCATTGTCTTTTTTGAAACTTCAAATCCAATGTGAATGTGAGGAATCAATACAAATATTTTTCAGTATAACTAACTATAATAATATGTGCATACAAATAACTACGTGGGAAAGAAGTAACAAGAAAGAACAAACAAGGGATGGGATTATTTGTCATTAGCGTCATATATCTGTAATAGAAGTATAGAAGCGTGTGTTAATTTTTTTTCTGTGTGTAATTGAATCCTCCAGTGAAGTTTTGGGTGGACTTTTAATTGAGTGTCAAGTTTCTTACTATATTCCCTATTATTTTCTTGTATTACGTTATTCATTGGATGTGCTGAAAATTACATAAAAAAACAATACTACCAATGTCTACTGACTACTAATAAAATGTACTCGTCCTCGCCTGTCTTCATGTATCGATGAATAGACAATAGGACGAGCATAAGCAAAATATATCAAGTTTTGGTACTTTGATGTGTGTCATTTGATCTGAGCTCGTCAGGACAAAATCAAATGGAAATCAAAGGATTTCCATGATTCTCCTCATAAGGATAAAAGTTTGTTATTTGTTATTTTGTCCCTTCGTCTTTTACTTCTCCTTTCGAAATGTGTGAAGCGAAACCAAGAAAAAGAAGAAGAAGACGAAGAAAAAAAATTGATGAATTCACGGGCCAGTTGTGTTGATCATGTGTCGATACAACTCAACTTCACCATTGGCCAAATTCACACATTCACACATACACACAGATTTCATATGGTTTTTTTCTGTATGTATCGTATACGAATGGTGTGGCAATTATCTGCATGTCCATGATGTGAAAAAATCAAGTGTCGAGTGTCTCTCACTCTCCAAAACACCAATATCAAAGAACCAAATGTACGTACGTATATTACTGCCGGTAATAAACAAGGCGAGCAAGCAACAAAACCAAACAAAAAACCAAACATCAGTCACTGTCTCAAAAAACTGTACACATTTCATTTCTTTTTAAAATTTAAATCTTTAATTCCTCTCTCCTAACGTGAGAAATCTCATCAAAAACTACCATTTCTTCCCCCCCCCTTTTTCTTTTCTTTCTCAACTCAATCAGTCATTCTTTTTCAAATATATGCAAATATTCAAATATACAAATAGAAATAAGCACAATAAATAAACGAGTCACGACACACATCATCGTCAAGTCTAAAATTCTGAAGTGTACGACACGGCGACAGGCAATGGGGGAAAAATACTCTAGGTATATACATATGTTCGGAATAAGCTATCGAAATTCGAATCGAATTATTGAATTCGTCTAGAGTCTAGGATTTCGGAATGGGGAATTTGGTTTTCCATATTGAATATATTGAATATATATGTATAATGTGTATATATTACTGTATGTATACATATTTCTAGTTGCTTCTTTGCTTGAAATTCGTAGTCTTGAAGCCATCTCTCTCTCTCTCTATTGATAAATGTGTTTTGAAAACCAAGGTCGCCCAGCTTAGTTTTTTTTTTTCATTCTACTGACGCGGATAGAAGTCATATTTTTTTATCCCTTCTTATCCTCTCTCTCTCTCTCTCTCTCTCTCTCCGTGTGTCTTTGCGCACATCAACGAGAACATCAAGTGGAAGACATGTCTCTTTATTAATTTTATATATCAATATGTACATACACATGCACATAATCAGTGTACATGTACATATGGTAGTTATTTGTTTTATCTACTTCAAGTTCACATAGCTCAAGCCTCATCATCCAAAAGAAAATACATACAAGTAGGTAGACTTTTGGGTTTTTAGACTTGTATGAAGAAAACCATGCAATTTACCGGAGAGCCTTAAGACTTAAGTGCCACTTATTGAAACTATATACAAATTTAACGATTTAAATGACTTCCGGCAAGGCCAAGGAATAGGTAGTCCATCAAATTTATTTGCCATTTCTTTTTTCAGAAAATCTTCCTCCGTTTTGATACTCTTTCCTCCCTCTATATCAAATTTCTACACAGATGTTTCCATATGTTTGAATAAAATTCCTCCTGGAAATCATGACGATATGGAAAAGGAAATGGTCAACCGCGCTTATTTGTCATTTGATATACAGATATATATATATTGACGTGTAATCTGGTTTGAATCGGTTTAGGAATTAAAAATGAATATTGATCGTAGTGATAGAGAATAAATAGAGAGAGAGAGAGAGAGTGAGGCGTTTTATCTCTTTCACATCTTTGAATTTGATGGATATAACTAAAGACGGCGATTATTTCTCCAGAGAATCTTGTATATAAAAAAAATTCTAAGCTAATACGCGGTGGAAAAGGGACGAGTGAGCGAGAGTGAAACAATTGCAAATACATATATATATGTGTATCTGTACTCATCTATGGTAATGGGGTGAGAGAGTACACACAGTACAGACTGTACACGATGGAAGATAAAAAGTTTTACTCATAATATAAATGTACAAAACACACACAACACGAATACGTATCCAGATATATTGTGTGTGGTGTGACGAGTGGAATTTGCGATGAAACAACAAGAGAATGGATCAAGTAGAATGGAATAATGTACATATATAGTGTATTGTAAAAATTTCAATTTCAAGGTTGGTGGCTTTTTTTTTTTGAGGCAGGTTATTTGGTCATTTGAATGATGATGATATCATGATACATAATAAATGAAAATTTGATGGAACGTGGTTGGATTGGATGAGAGAGAGAAAATAATACAGACATTTATTATTTGTACAAGTATATATATATGTACGATTCATCAAAATACGTAGAATCTAGAGTAATTTTCGAATATACACACAAAATACAGATATTACTTATGTCAATTTTTTAATGAAATTAAATAACTGACGATGAGATAGAGATGAGAGATGAGAAATCTCATTCCATCCTGCACAACACAACAACAACAACAACAAAATATTATTTATGCAGGATATAGCTGTTTCCACTTTCATTGTTTTTGGTTTGTCAGTCATTTTTTAGAATTAAAAATAGTTCTATTTTGTGAGTGGATTGAGCAGAAAAGAAGGATACGGGAAATTATGAGCTCGTTTCAAACCCAAGTTTGCACTTTTTATATTTTTATTGAACTGTCTACATTGGCATGCGTGGGGTGTGTGTAAGTTTGTATTTGATAATTGACGTGCAGCACAATTCAAAGCGCATACATAGTGAAATATTAGTGAAGGAATTCCTGAGACGAGTTGAGTTCGTTCGTACGTCCGTCCATTCGTCAGTGAGTTTGTGTGTTGAGAATTCAGAAGTCTGGCGAGACTGATCCTGAGCTGGAGCACCGTGTATATCTGTGTGTGCGCTCTCATCTGGGCAACCCCACAGACATATATACACAATATATACCTATTAAAAGCAATCCAACTCGCGGGAATCCTTCAGTGACAGTGTGGAAGACTCCTCGTCACGATTCAGAGACATACCGGCAACCGGCAACCAACAACTTTGCTTTCAAAAGACAAGAGCAGACACACACAGCCAACAACAACTAGAACTAGGGGCAAGAGAGAGAGAGAGAGAGGGAGAGAGAGTAATCCAAACTCTGGAGTTTTGAAGGAGGGAAAGGAGAGGAAAAGAGAGCTTTAGTGTGTATAGAGTTGGTGAAACTGAAACAAAAGCGCTTATTCGTTGCTGCGCTCTAAACTCGGTCATACAAATACAAATACACACACACAACTCTGGTTTTCTCCAACGTGACTGACAATAAAAAAAAAAGCCCTTCCACTGTCAATCCCGTGAAAAATAGTCACGTGGGTAGGTAAACGAGTTGAACTTTACATATACGACCAACAAACATTTTCACATCACAAGTTGCTCATCGATTTCCAAACCGTCCAACAAAAAAAAAATAAAAAATACACACCGTTCTTCGTATACATCTCACATCATATCCTTCAAAAGATTCTCTTCTATTATTTCAAAGTATCCAAGTGACCATTAATTACAGTTATTATTACAGTTTTACACACACTCACTCAAGTGACCTGAAAAGACAAATTCTTTTAACCAAATACAAAAAAGGATTCCAGTCCAGACTCTTTTTCAAAGGTTTCAAAAAAGTTTGTCTATAGTTTTTCTCCAGGTTTTTTTTTCGTACTTTGCTTTCTGCTCCGTTGTGGAGTTAGAAAATTCTTGTCCAAAAGAAAATTGGACAAATCCCATAATGGAGAAATAAAGAAGAAGAAGAAGAAAAGATAAACGGGAAATATTGCACAAGTTTTTTATACCCATTCGAGTGTCTACCTCCATCCAACATCCAACATCCAACATCCAACAGGCCTCCAATTTCTTTCCACTATATCTAATTTCCAGTTCAAGGCTCATCTCGTCTTCTTTCTGTCACGTTGAGAAGCTGCTGAGGAGAGACGACTCTCGGTTGACTCAGTCTCATTGTGGAATTCTCAGAATTGTGATATAGTTTTTCTTTGGAGATAGAGATAGAGAGATAGAGAGAGAGAGAGAAAGAGAGAGAGAGAGGACAAGGCAGAAACGCTCAGAGATCAACAATTGTTCGCTACACAATTAAGAGCTTCTTTTGTTTCCCCCCTCCCTTCTATATCTATTTGATGAACGCGTGTACTTTCGACAAAAGGGACAATATTCACATTTAATTTTCCGTGCTCAATATCAAATCACGTTCATACACACACATGAATTTTTTTTATCACCATCTCACATTCACATTGAGTTATTGACAACCAATCCCAGCCTCCTTCTCGTCGTCATTATGAAAATGTATTTACGTCCTGTGAGTCCAAACTGATCGTGACTGAGTTTGAAACAGTTTCCGATTGGATTTCTCCATTCAAGTTAAAGTTATAAAATCCTGTGCAGTTGTTTCCTGTTTACTCTGTGTTTTGAATTTTGACTATATACACTGAATATTGAAATATTCAGAAATATCCATTTGGATTGTGTGTGTGCGTGGACTTGAAAGCAAATAAAAAGTGTATATGATGACGACAGAAATCCCACCAGAAGCCCGCTGGAGAAACTATCAGCAGTTAATTTGGACACAACAACAAATTCATTTACAAATCCAACAGCAACAACAACTTCAAAGTACTGACAATTTTTTAAAACAAATTCCTGACTATTCTTTCTCATTTAAATGTACATACATACATAATATTTCGTATAAGATGTCCATTAGGACTTTCCGTAAACTCACTTTATAATCATCTTATCAAATCATTGAGTGAGTCGGACTCACCGAGTCCTCGTCGTCCCGCATAAATACGTACATACACGCACACCATTTGCCACATGACCTGAGACTAATCAAACAAACACTCACTTTCCACACACATGGCTCAAATCATGTGTCCATTTATATCTCAACACAATGACCATAATAATAATGTATCTGTATATGTATAATATATATACACATTTTGGTTATCTCAAGAGGTTGAACATTTTTTACTCATCCCATCACAACACACCATATTCAAATAATATTTGACAATCATGTATCGTATATTCACATTTAAGTTTCAACATGAAAATCTCAAGCTTTATATTGTCCATAAATAAACTTGTTGTTTCAAAAAAAGGTTTCCGCTCGTGACATTTCAATTAATTAATTACATGGTGGATGGATTGCTCAATGCAATATGAGTAAGTATCTTATATGTGATGTGCGGGAATTATGTTGTATCGGTACGGTACGGTAGCCCACACACAGAAGAACACATGAACAATTAACCTTGTCATTTTTAATATACAACTTGATGTTTTACTGATCGTGTCGATCGTGAGTGTGGTATGCATAAATATAGTGGGAGGGCTAGAGTGAGACAGTTTACAATCAAGAGGTTTTGCTATCCCGATAAAAAAAGAGAGAGAGAGAGAGAGTTTTCATGCGGGAGTTGATTTGTTTATTTTCCATGGAATGATATCCATGTGGAAATCAGGAGGTTTGCTGTCACTGCTGTCAGTTTACTCTCCCTGTATCTGTATCATACCTATATATCTGTATATGAATTGGTATGTCTTCTCTATTATTTTTTCAAATCCAAATCCAAAAAATAAACGGTTTACTAGCCTAAATAAATTTGTTATCAGTACAGTGCAGTACAGTATATGTAGAGTGCAGAGTATGATATGATATAGAGGATTGAGTGTGTGCATTCAATAAACATACAGATACACATCCATATGAGTTCATACATGTACCGTCGTTTATAAAGTTTCACAGTTTCTCCTCATGTTGTTCACCATGTCCGCCGCCGTTGGAAAAACTAATAAATTTATAGTTTCAGGTACCCATTTTTTTTAATAAAAGTTCTTGCGTGGTGATGTCCTCATGTTGTTCTGGAAACTTTTTGTTTGAAGCATCTCAATACAAAGCTTTCTGCTTTTACTATAGTGGAGAGTAAATCCTTAGAGTGAATCATTGGGAGCATGGTGATGTTGGGAATTTGAGAGTGAAGATAATTCAATATTATGAACTCTGTACTTTAGTTGCTCTCTCTCTCTTATCGCTTCTTACAGTACTACTATACACTCTTTCTCTCGTCGTAAGCCATTCAACAGTGTCAGATGGACAAAGAACAAATAACAAACAGCAAATATCGAATGAAAACATTATATTTTTACGGGATTCAGCTTGGATTCTGCTCTCAAGTTAATGACGTCAAAGTCAAAGTTCTGGTCAAAAAATTAGTTTCCATTCCCATTGAAAGTCATCAAGCTGAATGTAGAAACGAAATGGATATTCAAATTCAAACAAGTCTACACGAAACCCAAACATACTTAAATAAGTACTTACACAAATGTACAAATGAATTAAAACAAGTAGTTGCAAACCCCCGACGACTCACTAATGACTAATCACGTTCTAACGTAAATTCAATCAATGGCTCATTAGAATATATGTACTTATATGTACATAGTTCTAATATCTAGCACCGTCACTGTGATGATTTGATTTTGATTATATCCGATTAAATTAATTGATACTATATTGATACTGAGTTTTATTAGTCTTATTAGTGTCGGTAGTGCACAGTATACGGAAAAATTTAATCGATCCAGAGGAAGAGCTAATATGAACCATATATTCTAAGTATATATTTTCCATACAAGGTTATCATGATTAAATGATTATGTTCCATCACATTTTAAGCGGCTCCGTCTTCGTCGTGACTCATGAGCAATTCCAATACAATGACAATTACAATAAAAAAATAGTTGGTATACGAATAAAATTTGAAACAAAACTTGCTATACAGTTTACGTGGGCCGTGCCGACTAGGTATCTACATTGAGCTTCATTTCGCGAAACAACGTGTGCAAGATTCGCATAATCTTTTCCTCTCCCTCGGAATTCTATACAGGTTTCGTTTCTTCTATATATACGATATATTTCTGCAACCTAAATATCCATACATACAGATACAAGAAACTTTTACTATGGCCTCTCAATTCAATTCAAGTCGAATGTCTAGTCACATGTAAATATTTTTTTTTCATACACGCAGCAAGTATAAGATACGTACAGATATACAAATCGTCGTATGTATTTACATATAGTTACAAAATATAAGATATTAAAGCTACTGGAGCTGGAGCTGGTCTACGTCTTGCCAGAATCCAGAAATAGCTTTGGAATTGTATGAATGTATCCTCTTCCTCTTTATCTGTACACACATATCTGTATTAATTTGAATGTTCATATCTTTATACATACGATACAGATAGTTGGAGTTGGCATGTCTCTTCATTTAAGTCGTACACAGATTATCACTTAGTCCTACAAGCAAATAGTCTCCCTCTCTGTCTCTGTATTCTGTATCACTAATCTCTATGCAGTCATAATAATCCCTATAAAAATGTGTATCTCTCTGTGCATTCATGTATATATGTATTTATGTTTGTACTTGCAAGTCTGTTAGGGTTTGGCAATTCTCAATTGTCAATTGCAATTGAGAATTGGCAAGTTGTGGCTGTAAGTTGCGTTTCAATGTCTCTCATCCTACCTTGACCATCATCATCATGTACTGACTAACACGTGTGTGTGTGTGTCTGTTCGTTCTGTTGATCTGTCGTCGTCGTGAGTTGTTATTGGTCTATGCTATAATCTATTCATTCAGTATAGATCTCGACCATAAATTGTTGGTACATCCGTCCTCACACTCACATTCTACGTTTGCATTTACACAAAAACAAGCTGACAAGCTCTCAAGACAGTTGTGTGTACATTTGATCATTTTTATTAAAGTATTTGATTGGTAGTTGAGTCAAGTCAAGTCAAGTCAAGTTCACATTTTACATATTTCACTGTAGATTAAATATTCAAATTAACTAGAGTCTCTGAATCCACACGCATGAAAATGTGTTGGACAAATCTACAGTGAGTATTCTTTAATTTGAATGATTGTAATTAAATTGGAATTTATGCTGAAAATGAAAGATTATTCCCTCAAATTATTATCATTATTTATCTTGAAGATGATGATGATGATAATAATAATAATTAAAATCAATCAAACATTCATTGAAATGATATAATACTAAATACTAATAATTATTATTATTATGGGTTCTTGCTCAAATTGCCTCATTACTCAGTACATTTTACATGAAATTATATGGAAAAGAACTACACATGAATTCTTCATCATTTATTGTTCAATTTTTCAAATAATGGGCTAATGGAATTTCCTAGCCAGAAACTAAATTTTTAATTACTGAATAACGTGTACATTTCATGTGTACTTTGTACACATTTGATAGGACCAAAAAGATTTATAAAAGCATTTTTGCGTACCCGGACTTCAAATATCTCTATACATTCTATAATCAAACCACTAAAGTCGGCATGTCCAAATACATATGACGGCACTTTCAAATATTTTAATGGTTCGAGCAATTAAAAAAACAAAAGCTCAAGCTTGAGCATTTGAAATATTAATGTGTTTACGAATAAAGAATGCGCACAGAAAAATATATAAGTCAAAAACATGGGATTCACATGTAACAAGCGTTTTAAAATATCCTTGGGAGCTTTTAGTTTTAAAACTTACTTGAATTAATAATAAAACTGGATTTACTCTGAAATAGGGATATATGATGAAATCTAATACCTTGAAAAGCAATCCAGGCCAAAAATATATGTATTTTCATACCTACATAGGTATACATTCAACCAAATGTTTAGGAAAATGTGAGGAACTGAACTTTCTTCTATAGTTTTTCTTTCGAATGTATCAAAATGCAAAATTAAAATTATTCAATTTCATTGTTCATTACTAATACCAATCGTAAGGAAGAGAAAAAGAAACTATAAGAGATTTGGAATTTGGGCAGTTGAAGGGAATATCCAAGTGTGTACGAATTTACAAATCTCGAGTCACGATCACTGAAATGTTCATCAGAATTTTTGGGTATATACATACAAGATTCGTATGGACTTTTCAATGGAATGTAACTATACACGAACAGAGAACAACTTTTGTTTTCTTCTCAATGACGTTTTTTTCCAGTCAGTCAGTCAGACGATGAAACGAAATGTCCCACATGCATGTGCACAGAAATTCACGTTGATGGCTCATACTTTTGTGCTTTGTGCTTTTGCATATGTGTCTAGTATGTGTACATACTGTACATGCAGACATCACACGGAAGATCCTATCAATTTCTGTTCAGCCTCAATGTTTATGGCAGAATCCACGCAGTTACTGTATTTTACAATGGATTGGGAAAATCCCGACAGATGAACAATATTTCAAATTGCATCAAAGTTTCACTCAAATGTAAATCCCTTCACGTCATATACCATTAACATATCGTAAGTATGTAGTAAGTATTCTCCCATTCATTCATATCACAGTCAGAGGAAATCAATTTTCAAAAGTACACAAAATATTAAGTACGATATACTTCCAGCCAAAATAAGTACGGAATACCGATTTGATTGATGAATTCATGAATGCACGTTTAATCTTGTCCAGAAACATGTGCCTGGAAACTGAATATGTCTATATGACTATGATTTTAGTAATGAGCGGATGGCAATTTACGTACATCACAAACTCATAAATTTATCAATTACATATTAAGTAATGGAAATAGGCGTTTCGAGAGAATTGCGAGAAGCTTGACTTTTGGAGCTGTTGTCCAGCCAATAAAGGTGATGGATAATAATAATTGGTGACGACGACGGTGAGAGTATAGTTAAAGTACTTTACTAACAAGTCAGCAATGCATTCATCTATAACGACTATAACAGTTAGATATGTGTTTATAAATGTATATATATATATATATGGTAAACCTATTAAGTTAATAAAATCAAGGTCGAACTATGTACTAGCTTTTATATTGGAAGTATATAGACACTGGATAACGAGCCTACCTGTACAATATATACATCTGTACATTATTGTGTATGCACAGTGCACATACACAATAATGTACCTACATATATATTGTATTGCACACACGACAAACTCTTATGGGCTGAACTGTCCAATCCAGAATCCCAATTCAGTTTTCCTTTTCCATTTGTATATTATATTTATGTATTGGAGATTGAAAGCACATGCAAAGGCACGTCAAGTCAGTTAGGTTTCGATAAGACGTTAATTTCCTAGTAAATAATTAACATTGATAAGCCTGAGCTTCCATATTCCCATAGTTAGTAGACACCGTAAATTGTGAGTTCGAAAAGTAGAAACGACGACGACAACGACAACGACATTTTCAGTCGAGCCTCTTTCACTAACATGCGTGTACAATGTACATTACATTGTACACATTGTACACTGTACTTTGTAGTCTGCAACTCCTATTCCTATTCTCATTCCGTTGC
The DNA here is from genome assembly GCA_034699125.1 of Gisinianus flammeolus. NCBI lineage: Eukaryota > Metazoa > Arthropoda > Collembola > Symphypleona > Katiannidae > Gisinianus > Gisinianus flammeolus. The sequence continues at coordinate 12,364 of JAIUND010003817.1, forward strand.
CATTTACCATTTAATATTTTATGGTTGGGTCATGTGATCATCCGCTGCCATCAACAACCTACTAACGACCACTATTGACCAATTTTGCAATGCCCATTCACCAAAAAAAAAGTTGAGCATTCCTGTGTGTGTGTGTGTGTGTGTGTACTTACATACAAAGGACAGTCAAAGAATGTATGCTAATGCTAATATTATTTGCATCGTGACATTGAAAGTCTGGATGGGGATTTGTGGATACATTAAATATGTATATGCATGTCTGCATGAGGAGTAAAATATTTAGGAAATGATGCATGCATAATGTAAACGTAAAATTACGTGCTCCCTCCTCAATTGATTCCTAAAATAAAAGTTGCAAGGAGTCCCGGACATCAGACATGATTATTTTACTGTCCAGGGATGTGTGTGCTTTGCTCAATTTTAATTTTTCATGAAATCCCTACTGAAGCTGAACATTCTGAAAGTAAAATATCGTCGTTGATTCCGCTTGGAGCCAGTACACATTTTTTTTTTGGAAGTTGCTGGAAATCCGCTCAATTTGTTCATCAAGAAAAAAACATTTGAGCAATGCCATGGGAAATGGGAAGTACATACACACAAAACGATACACATTCAAGTACAAAAACAATGATAAAACATGGTGTGCATGTCATGGAGTTTGTATGCACACTTTTGATTGCTGGCGGTGCGGTGTCATTAAGATATGTAAGGTAGTGTGGTGAAAGACCTTTTGTTTGCACCACTGAAAAAAATTACTATCTGCAGATATCCTCAAAACCAGAAAAAACGGTGCGTGTGCTATTACGATATAATTAAGTTAGTTTGCATGCATTAATTATGACGGATGTTTGCCGTCTTATATAGTTTGATTTGATTCATAAGCTCTAAAAATACCAATGGAAATTATTTGATCTCGATGAGTTCATAATGGGAGTTTTTCTTCGTTCGTTCGAAAACACTGAACATATTTAATTCCTTTGTCAAGCTTATGGATCATAGAAAAGTTCTCCGCGAGCTTCATAAACATCCCGAATATTCCCAAATCATTTCTCATATATACATATGCGCAGGCAGAGCGTTGCCTATGTGGACTGAATGACCTCACGATAGAGAGGAAATGATGTCCGGTTCTTGATGACCGGACATGTTAAAATCAACACATGTTACACACACGTGACAAACACAAACACTTAATTATACCTATGTGACACACAATCAACATTTTGATACAAACTTTTCCGAAACCAACAGGAATTCTATTACATAATGTTTTCGGGTTCATTTTCCTTCGAAAAGGCTGCAACTTTTACTTCAAACTGCATTTCATGAGATTGGCATTCAAATCAATTATTAATATTTCAATTAGTACATTAACTGTTACAAATTCGAGGGCTGTGTATTAATTAATGGACGTGTTTACAGTCTCTCCAGTCTCTAATTATATTTCGGGTACATCATTAAATTATTCAAAACTCAAACGGGGAATTGCGACGTGAGGTGTGTTCAAACGAGGACACAAAGGACAAGTAGTGTTTAATGGTAATTGGTAAAATGTGATGGGATTTTGTCAATTGAAGTGACCTTGCAAGAGACATTCAAAATTCAAATAGTCATTAACTTGAGTTGTTTTTATACTATAAGAGTGAAATCCGATCGATGAGTGGTAAAACATTGATGATTGAAGTACTCATGTGTGCATATAGTTTCGAGGTGTACTTGATTGGACTTTGAAACGCGGTTATCTATTCTATGAATAATTTAATATTCATATATCGTCGGTTAAGTTCACAAACGAACTATAATTATTTTCCTTAATTTCGTTGACCTGCTGCAAAGGTCAAACGGCTCAAGATGG
>JAIUND010003818.1:0-14215 GCA_034699125.1 Gisinianus flammeolus
GGATATCGGTACCCTCGCCACCTGACTCTCACCACCTAGGTCATGAGAGATCGAGATTCTCGCCCCCTGAAAATCTCACCACCTACGACATATATATAGGGAAATCCACATCCAAATCCATTCAAATCCAAAATTTCAACTGACACTGCCTATATATATAGATATATTCAGAGTGCTGTGGCCCGCTGAGGGAAGGCAGAGAGAAAAAAAATTCAGTCTCTATATATATACTAAAAGGTTCTCCCAAGCTTTCATTCCGTTTCTGATGTATATCTTTAATATAGAGTTTTATTGTTTGTTTGAGTGCATGGTGGATTTCCACGTCCTATTCTGTGTCTGTTGTGTCATGTGTGTATACCTTCATCTATGTATAATATATATATATATATATAGGAATGCGTGGCCGAAGGATTGGGATGTGAAAAAAGCAACAACTGCTGCAGCGGATGCTGTGTGGAAACTATTACCATATTGGGTTTACCTGTGAAACAGTGTAGCGACTATAAACTATAGCCGGACTATGGCGTGTGGGGTCAAGGGTGCATTTCGGCCTGTGTGGATCCCCCCAAAAATTCAAAATTTTGAACAAAATATGTCCCCTACAAAATGAAAAAATAGGCGATTATTATAAAGAGACTTTTACATTTTGAATTTTGTGACATACGTATATATATATATTTATATACTTTACCATTTTTCACGTCTTTTTTTTCTAGCATTTATAATTTATATATAATATCGTATACATATTTCTCTGAATTTTTAAAACGATCCATTTTTTTTATACCAATTTCAACTTTACAAATAAAAGAATTGTGCATGGTTTTATACCCAACTACCGTATACGCTATAATAGAACCGCAGCGGTTGTATCGTAAAATCTATGACGAATCTGTGATTCTTTCCATTTACTTTATATTAGACTGCGGTTGTATAAGAAGGAGCGGTTCTATAATAGCATATACGGTAATTATGAATTTTACTAATACTCTCCTCAGCCTCCAAATTTATACGGTTTTGATCCCGTCATGTTTCACAGTTCTTTTGACTTGAGTATAATATACATACGCACACGGAATTCAGATCCTATATTTACGTTCATTGTGGGACAAGGGAATCGGAATCGGTTCGTACTTGTTTATTCTTCTCTCTCTCCATTTTCAATTTTCAATGTCTCTGTCGACTCCACCCAGATTTCCCATCAAATCCCTCAGAAAGGGCAGTTTTATCCTTCCGCGTCTTCACTTGATTTTCCTTATTTTCGCCATTTCGCCATTACCATTGCTATCCTTCGCTTTCCACAACAACAACACGGCCGCTGATCCATCATTTGGAATTGAAACCGTCGTCGTGGGAACGATTGTGAAGGTCGCCCTGAGCCAAGCCTCGGACTTTCAGCGAGCTTGCACCGTCAAATTCAATTTCAATCGCAATGGTCACTCTTCAAATCCCGCTAAGGATCCGGATTTTGTGACTCCGGAAAAATTCCACGCTCTCTATTTCACGACAATGCAGCTCGAGCATCCACCCTCAAACCCCCGCCACGCCGTCCCAAATCAGTGGGAGGAAATTGAGCACCGCGTCGGATTGACCCTCGAGGGTCAATCCGAATCGGACATTCCGCATCATCGTTCCGCAATCCGCTGGACCACTCGCTTCCAACGTCACTGCACCACCGAGCTTTTCCTCCTCCGCCATCAAAATCTCTGGCTCATCCCGCAATTCGCCCTCCGAATCCCGTCCAATCAAAATCTCTTCATTTTCCTTGGCCCCCAAGCGGATTTCCCCACCTTTTTCTAGAATAAACCCATTCGGGACCTCAAGTACAAAATGGCCGTACACACGGACGCTTCGACTTCCGCATCCGCATCAACTTTGCGCCAAGATCAATTTCAATTTCAATGTCAATTTCAAGGCAAGTCCAGCGCTGATGGTGGAAAGAGGAATGCCAAGTTGGAAAAATGTTCCGACAATCTTGAATGCTGTACTTATTGTTGTATTCTCCAAGAATGTGAAAACTGTATTTCTAACAATTATTGCCCAACGGACTTTGGTATATGCAAATTGTACTCTGGGGAAAAGGATTGGTTTTGGTTTGTATAGACCAACATATCCGATTTTCTCCAGTTTATAAAACCAAAGCAGCATTAGTAAATAATAAACAGTTTAAAAATTGGAGAAAGCTAAAGGAAGAACCCATTACCAATATTTAATCAAGTAAATGTAATTCTGTCAATTTGAAATTTAAGTGGCTTACTGATTTAAGTAATCGTATAGTTGGAGAAATAAAGACCTTTGGTCATCAAAGACGAAATTTTGAATTTGGGATAAGAGACATCCATTCCACTTTGTTTTCCCCCCAATTTCCCCCAGACTTTTCAAGTAAATCGTTGCAACGATTCATCAATTGTTTTTTTAAAAATTAATATCACGAAATGGTAACCGACACTCTTTGGAATCGCAATGTGCATCCAGCCAACGAGTAAATGGATCCCTTTTCTCCCCCCCCCCCCCAATCCGACGGAGTCCAGCAAGAACTGTCAACAGAATTTCGATAGAACGGAGCCAAATGACGGAATGCACCATATGTTCCGAACCAAAGGGTCCCTTTTCGGCCGCGTATGCAGAGTTCGTCCCCTTCCAATCTACGTCTATTCCATAGGCATCTCCTCCCCAGCCGCACCTCAATTGGATTTGAAATCGTTTCCAATAGTAGCTCTTGCTGTTTCCGCCACTCTGGCATTTATGGCTCGTCCTTGGACGCGGTATTCCATTTCCAATAAGTCTTCGTCATGGCCCCGATTTGCTTCCAACTATTCTTTGTTTCCTCCACGACAAAAGTAAAAATCATCATCTCCCAGCAATCCTCTTTCCCCGGAAATGTGTTGCGGGTGCAGACCTCTATTTTACTCCTCTTCCGTCCATCACCGTCTTCGTCTTCACCTTCACTCTTGCCAACATCAACATCTCCAATGATCACGCAAATCCAACCTGAAGTAGAAATGGCCAACAAGGGAATGAGGAGGTGAATGTGTCATTATCTGCAAAGGAAACTATCCAAGGTTGTCGGTAGCGCTGGAACTCGGATATATCTCGAACTTGGGGGAACTTGGCTTGGTTCCTCTCTTTTTGGATCCGAACAGAGCCGCCGCCTTTGAGGAATTGGACGGCTGGGAAAATTCCCCCATTAGCAAAAAATGAGGATTTCACATGAAAAGCAAGTCCAAGCGGGCGGTCATTTTGGAAAAACCAAACTTTGAACGTTTGAGCTCCGGTGTCAGACTCAGATGAAGAGGGCTGGAAAGAGAGGAGAATCCCCACGACGTCTCCACTTTGAATGGATTCTCGTCCGTACCGATCCATGACGACTGGTTCGTAGCCGGACCGTAAATCATGGGTTCCATAAAACAGACCGAAAGAGTCTTGAGATGTTTTGATTTCCTCTGGATTCGAAAATCCAACGTATGGAACTGATCTGACTTCGAGATTTGTAAACTGGAGTGTCCAGAAATGTTCTCCAGAATTCCTTCTCATTTCCTCAAATGATGCTGCTGGAGTGTCCAGCCAAATGGCTCGCGGTATTGCGGGCTCATGAAGTAAAATGCACTTCCAGGAGTAGTGACAATCTTCAAGGAGACTTTGGGTGGTTCTTGGCGGCTCTAGGATGGATTTAAATGTGACGACGTTGCCTAATATCCTGATTCCTTTCCTCTCTTTCGTCACCCACCGACCCAAATTAACCTGATCAACTTTTTTCTAAAGAGAAAATTAAAAAGTGGGTAATATTTGTGTAGACACATTTTATTTTGTGAGTGTGTGGCGATGGATTTTGTCTTGCCTTTGCCTTTGATTTGCGTGCTGATGGATTGTGGATTTTCTTGGTTTTGGCTTCTAACGGAATTTTGGATGGTGTGAGCTGCGTGGTCAAGGCGTGAGCGGCGTTTCCCAATGTTTTGTCTCTACAACTGTTCAAATTAAAAATCAAATTTTGTCTGTGCATTGTTTATATTAGTTTTGTTCGTTTAGGATTTGGAATTCAGATTTTAGAAATTAAAATTACAAATGTTTTGATGACAGTGCTTGATGGACAAGGAGGAAATTTCAGACACGGGATGGGGGAGTCGAAAAAAGCAGATTTTTGAGGAGTCCTTTTCCGAACGCTCCCTTATAATTTCCATAACGAATGGAATTGTTCTTTATTCTGTTGAATAGTTCAACGCCATTTGATTATTTATCCCATTTTATTCAGTCACTGGCAGGGGCCGCGGAACGTTTTTCAAAATTAAGGGGGACAAAATTTAAAATTCCTTTTTGTCTAGAGCAAGCTGGTTTTTTTTTGCTTTTTGATCTATATAGTGTGAGTTGAGACAATTTCTAGTTTATCAAAAGCGGTTAGTTGCAAAAATTGTCTTGGTTTTGTGGCAAACTGCCTGAAATACGAAGGGAACGTGGTGCGAGCGCAGCGAGCCAAAATTTTGAAAAGATGCTAATTTTTCTGTATTCAGTGTCAACTTGTTTTTGTAATGGCAGGCATAAAAATAAAAGGAATGAGGAACGAAACCCTCCACACTTCAATTCCCTTTGTATATAATTCCAATTCCAATCAAGCCCACATAATTATAGACTTTATGATTCACGTGGAGTCACAAACCATCAACATTGCACACTGTAACAATGTACGAGAACTGCCGAGTTTGTCTGAGACACAAAAGTGACGAACACACTCAATCACACTCAACCAATCAAAACTCGAGGTTTAGACATTATAGTCAGCAAAGTGCGACGGATTTTTCTATTTCGTATCTACACACATACAGAGAAAGCAGTAAGCAGAATGATTATCCGTCATTATATTATGTACTAATTAAAGTTAAGTCCGCTCACCGTCACAAAAGATAAGAAAATCCGAAATCCACCCAATAAAAGCCTGTCGCCCGTCGCCTGTGTCCCCAATACGCAGTAGAGAAACGAGCGGAAATTGAGCATGTTCTCCAATTACCAATATTATACCGTTAACGAGACCCTAATTATAGTCCTTGTACTCTCACTCCTGTGCGGGACGCACGAGAAGGCCATTCATCATAAATTTGTGGTGATTTTGGTGATTGGTGATGACATACGGCAAGGTAATTACGGCAATTATAGGTCTCGGAAAAGGGAAAACTCGAGTCGGAATTCAGATCCTATATATATTTACGTTCATTGTGGGAAAATGGAATCGGAATCGGTTCGTATATACTTGTTTATTCTTCTCTCTCTTCATTTTCAATTTTCAATGTCTCTGTCGACTCCACGCAGATTTTCCATCAAATCCCTCAGACAGAGCAGTTTTATTCATCGGCGTCTTCACTTGATTTTCCTTATTTCCGCCATTTCTCCTTTGCTATCACTCGCTTTCCACAACAACAACAACACAGCCGCTGATCCATCATTTGGAATTGAAACCGCCGTCGTCATGGGAACGATTGTGAAGGTCGCCATGAGCCAAGCCTCGGACTTTCAGCGGGCTTGCACCGTCAAATTCAATTTCAATTCCAATCGGGATGGTCACTCTTCAAATCCCGCTACGGATCCGTTTGCGGATTTTGTAACTCCGGAAAAATTCCACGCTCTCTATTTCACGACAATGCAGCTCCAGCATCCGCCCACAAACCCCCGCCACACCGTCCCAAATCACTGGGAGGAAATTGAGCGCCGCGTCGGATTGACCTTCGAGGATCAATCCGAATCGGACATTCCGCATCATCGTTCCGCAATCCGCTGGACCGCCCGCTTCCAACGTCACTGCATCACCGAGCTTTTCCTCCTCCGCCATCAAAATCTCTGGCTCATCCCGCAATTCGCCCTCCGAATCCCCTCCAATCAAAATCTCTTCATTTTCCTTGGCCCCCGCGCGGAGTTCCCCGCCTTTTTCCAGCAAAAACCCATCCGGGACCTCAAGTACAAAATGGCCGTACACACGGACGCTTCGACTTCCGCATCCGCATCAAATTTGCGCCAAGATCAATTTCAATTTCAAACTCAATTTCAAGGCAAGTCCAGCGCCAGCATTTTAACGAACCAGCGCCTCCAACTCGGCCAGCTCAACATCAAAATGTACCACATTCGCACCCGCACCGGCACCCTCGGCCTGAGTCACACGATTTTAAGGGCCGTCGGCAAAGCCTTCAACACCACGTGGGACATCCGGGTCGAGCCCATTCAAAGGTACAATCGGGCCCGGAACGGGAGCTGGCCGGGCGTCGTGGGTCAAATCCAGCGGCGGGAAGTGGACGCATTTTTCTTTTTGGGGGCGAACCGGGAGCGCTTTGCCGCCTTCCTCTTTGGAACGACCGCCTACGAATCTTCCATCTATTTCGTCACGGCTCGCCCCGCCCCCCTCCCCCTGAATTGGCGAGCCCTTTTCACGCCCTTCCCGGACGGCCTCTGGGCTCTCATTGGCCTTGCATCCACCACCATTTTCCTCCTCCTCACCGCCCGCCAAAAATACGGGTATGAACCCGAATCCGAACCCGGCAAAAAAGCCGGGACCGGATTGACATGGACCTCGGTAAATCTCCTGACGGCGGTCCTCTCCCCGCTCGTCTCGCAGAACACGCGGATCCCCGCCGGAAGTCGCCTCCTCATGGGCATGTGGCTCTCTGCCTCCTTCGTCCTCATCAATTTCTACTCGGACGGGCTACTCGCGGCCATCACGGTCCCGAAAATGGAGAGAAAACCGTCGGATTTCCTTCAACTCTCGCTCATGCCCGACTTTTCCATCCGCCAAATGTACGTCCCGGGTCTCATGGACGACCTTTTCTTCCGGCAAACAAAGAGCCCGACGTTCATCAACGTCCGGGACCGGATCCTCCGGGTTCCGTATGCTCAAAGGCTGGACTGCCTGGCGGCGGCTGCCATCCAGAAGAAAACCGTGTGCATCGGCCTGGAGAATTTGGTCAAGCCGCTGGAGGCGGGGAATTTCACGGTGAACCCGAGCGCCCCGAACTTGCTAGTGCGGTCCAAAATCGCAACGAGTATTTCCGCCCACCCCGTTTTCCCGCACAATTCCAAGTGGGCGGAGGGACTGAGTGCGGTTGTGGGGCGGTTGAGGGATGGCGGGGTGGTGGCCAAGGCGATGGCGGATATTCATCGGCATTTCCAGGAGATTGGGGCGGGGTGGATGAGGACGCAGAAGGGGACGCGGAGGTACCGGGAATTGACGAGGAATTTGGCTGGGGAGGCGGCAGAGACGAAGGGACTGCGGCTGGATTTATTATGGGTGCCGTTCGGGGCGCATTTGTGCGGGGTTTTAGTGGGGCTGGCGGCGTTTGGGTATGAGAGTCGACGGTGGAGTTGGAATTGGAATTGGTCGGCGTTTTCTTTGAATGAACGAGCGGCGAGGAAACAGAGGAAACGTTTGGAAGCCCCGCCTTCAGAAGAATGGAAGGTCAAAGGGCCTCACGCCAGCGACGTCGCGACCCATGAACTTATTGATGGGAAATGCCTATCGAATTTCCATGCCCTTGCCCTGCCGAGTCAGGACCCTGGAGCGGCGCTCGGGTAGTCAAAAGTCCCCTTGTTAATCGCCTGAATTTTATCGGGACATGTCCTTTTGTTTATTAAGGTTTTGTTTGGGGCCAAAATACAATAAATTGTCGCGGGAAAATGTGTTGACTGTATATTTAAAATATAGTTTACATTTTGTTTTCGCGTTTACATTTTCCATTTCCGCATAGCATTTAAGATTTGAGCCTAAATAATTGGATTTCGTGTGTGATGCGGCTGCAATAATGAATACCTATAATTTTGTCAAATTAAATTGTCCTAAAAATTAAGGACAACATGCATTTTCAGGTCCAAATATTTTCACGTTGAACAATGTTGTTATATATATAGGCTAAAACCAAATTTTTGTAAATGTGCTTGCGAGGAGTTCAAAAGCGCATATAAAGTATAAAATTTGGTTCATATTTTGGAGCTGTGACGATTTTTTTTACTTGACAAATTTGGACCCGAAAAATGCATGCGGTCCTTAATTTGAACCAACTCGCGATAAAGTTTGGTTTTGATCTATGTACATTCCCTATACATTTCCGCGGCTGCCCTTACTTTGTAGGAGGGGGGGGGGCGAAAAGGAGAGGGATATAGGGCCTTGGTTTGGATGGCAATCTGTCCCTTAACATATAGATATTTTGAACACTTGAAATCCTAACAATTGTCATCACATTGCACTTTGAGCGAGGAAAATAGGATTGTCATATATAGCTCGGGTTAACTATATAATGATTTGTCATTGATGAGTCAACGCCCTGCAAAGTAAAATCATCTTTTTGGCCGGATCTTGGACAAAAGTCGGAAGTGACCTTACTGACGACGGTGGCAGTGACATGGTTAGACTCATTTTTCAGAATTGATTTTTCATCTTTGTCCACAGTTGAGTTGAAAAATGTCGTAACTCTTTGGTATACTATCTAGATTTGTATATGCAATCAAAGTCTAGAGTTTTTGGCGATTAGCTAACTCTGTGGCATGAACTGCTGTTTGAGCAATGGGTAAAAACTGATGAAAAAACATGATTTTATTTGGCAGGCAGTCAACAGTAGTCATGGCCAGCAAAGTTTCCTTCAAGAGTGTGTAAATGCACATAACCATTACAGAATCATTCACGGAGTCCCACCTTTGATTGTTGACAAACAGGTAAGATGGAAGGAACTAATCATGTAACATTTAACCTGAAGCTTTTGTCTTGAACCGCCAATGAGAGATCATTTTTTGATGAGTTTGATTGACTTGTCCGTTTCTCGAGTCGGTGCGGTGCGGTGTATAGCTCTCTCAATTGGCACAGGATTGGTGCAATCATTTGGCTCAAATAAATAAAGTTGCTCACAGTGCGAGTTCGGAAACACTCGGAGAGAACATTTTCCATTCCACACATGCAAACGTGACACCGGGTATTCCCATAGCATATAGTATTACTAATTATTATTCCAGTGCCAACACACATGAATGTTAATCTAATAATCGCCTTCTTGTTCATCCGCCATCAAGCTCATGCAGTCGATGCTTGGTACAGTGAGAGTAAATCCTTTAATTTCCACAATATCACTTATCACAAAGGCACAGGTGAGGGGACCCCCCATTTATTCATAAACAGCTATATATTCAAAACATTATGCTCATTTTCAGGTCCTTACATTTTATTAAAACAAATCATATATAGTCATTTAATTTTTTTTTTTTGGGGGGGGGGGTCCAATTTTGTAAGGTCACTTTACTCAAGTGGTTTGGAAGGACACATTGAAAATCGGTGTGGGTTACTGGGACTTTTATTGTCGCTACTTATGATCCACCAGGAAATATTCAGGGCCCCGGGATTTACGCCAAAAATATTTTCTTCCCTCCAAGACAAAAACAAACCTAAATGCAAACTATGCACAATGTTCAAGCATATATTTTACATATTTTGAATTGCATCACAGTCTGTGTACATATTTAAAAATGTGTCACCACAACAAAGAGTCTTTCATGATAATAATAATCTTGTATTTTATGGAAGAAATGAATATTTATTTACTACAAAATTTGTACTCGATGAAATTGAAATCATAATGTATATATTTAGTACTTTAGAATTTTATTTTTGCCAAGAGTCCCGTTTCGCTTCGCAAAGGATATTGTATTATAGAAAAGTTGCCTTATTTTTGTTAGTTCTTTGAAAAGCTCTGCGCACTTGGTGCATTCGATGTTAAATTGGTGGTGAGACTGGCTTCACTCTCATTATGTGAGGAATGCTGAGAGGAGGAGAGGACTTTCACCGTCCCCGCTTGATCCTTGTTGTTGTGATCTTGATTTGTAAATTGAGCTTGGAATTTGGAAGCCGCTCTATCCTTGTCAGATAATGCATTTGGATCTGAATAAGGAGTTCCCGCCGGAGACATTTTAGGGCTCACACTAGCAATTGTGGACAGTAGATCCGAAGTAGGATAAAGCGGTTTCCCCGTGATGGGTGTCTTCACTTTTGGGGATAACATTTCAGTTTGATTGTGTTGTGAGGCGTCTGCTTGTAATGAGGAAGTCTCATATTTGCTTCCTCCTCCTCCTCGAGAGGATTTATCCTGCTGCGATGAGGATTTTTGATACGGTTTCTGCTGGAAGTAATATTGATTTTGATTTTGAGGAACATTGACCTGCATTTCTGGTTGCTGCTGTTGTTGCTGCAGTTTTGGCGATGGAGGCATTTTCGGTTCCTGCGGGACTTGACTAGAATAATCCGTGTACACTTGACTCGTGGACCACTGATCCAGACGATTGTTGTCCTCGGGCAAGGTTGGTTCATTATTGGTCGCACCATTATTCGAGTAGAAGAGATTCGTATTCGGGTGTCCGATGTCGTCAAATGGGGGTGGTGGGAGGCGGACCGAGATGATTTCTTGATTCAGGAGTGACGCTTTCCCAACCATATTCGATTCCCGAAGTGTCGGGGATTTCCTCACCGATGTATTCGTATTTGACGCCGTTCGAGAGCCCGTATTTTTGTTCTGTTGTTACAATCATCAAAGCAAAGTTTATTATATATTATTTCTTTAGAATATACAATAATGCGCACATCTAAAATCTAAAATCCTTCTTATTAAATATGATTGTTCAAATGAAAAGGCAGTTTACCGTTACCTCTTCTTCCAAATCAATGATTTGTGAGGGTGACAAAGAGTTTGGGCCGGATTGTCGCATGAATCCTTTCCCAGAGGTGTTCCCAATGATTTCGGGGGCTTCTGTGGTTGAATGAATGGAACCGGCTGGCTGCTTTTTGAATGCAGCTTGTTTGGTCCCTTCCTTCGTTTCCAAATACATCATGGCGTTCGGACCAGCCGCTTCCACTTCAATTATTTCAACGTCCGTCCTCCAGAAATAGCGGGATCCTATATACAACAAAAAAAATGCATCAACAAAAAACATCATATTATGTCAATGTCAAATGTCAAAAGTCAAACGAAAGCCGCCGTGATATTTAAATTGAATGATAGTTAAATTGTTTTGAATATTTAGTATTTAGTATTTATTATTTTGTGTAAGATGTAAGAACACACCTTCACCACTCTTTCGAAATAAATATGGATTCCGGAGCTCCTTGGAATTGGTGACGAAAGCCAAGCCACTGGACACGATTTCATGCACGGATTTCCGAATGGAATGCACAGCCCCTTTCCACGTCAATTCCGCCATTTTCTCAACATTTTCTACGCGGGAAATGACACGGAATCGTCGAGCATCCTCATCATTGCCTTTTTATTTTTATGGAGGAAATATACTCGTCATTTCATAATATTTTATATTATTTATTTGTATATGATAGCCAAATAAATTGTAATTGTGGGTAATAGTTGTCAGTGGTCATTGGGGAAATGCTGCTTACCAATGATCCAAACCCACTCCCACATCCCGTGCACAGTACTGATGGCCATGTACAGAAACACTTGATTGAAGCAGGTAAAATAGTATGGCGGCCATCTTGCAGCTATATTCATGAAATGACGAGGAGGATTATTTTGGATTTTGTAATTTGTAATTTGTAATTTGGGGGAAGACACACATTTCTTTAGAAATCGCAAGTTAAAATATATATGTATAATATATCGTCTGTTAAGTTCACAAAGGAACTATAATTATTTTCCTTGAAGTTCGTTGACCTGCTCCAAAGGTCAAACGGCTGGAGATGGAGCTGTGGGTTCTTCGACAGTATTGTCTGCCATGACCTTTTCGGGTCACCCTGAATTTTGGCACAATTTTACCCACAAAGATGGACGCAGTTTTAATAATTTCCGCAAATTAAGGAAAATCCTTATAGTTCGTTTGTGAACTTAACACACGATATGTAAGGACTTACTGGCTGCTGGATCCCCTTCGATCCACCACTCAACAATGTGCTTGTTGCAATCATCAATCCCATTCACTTTATTCCGATGAGCTTCTTTCATGTGATCAAAGTACTGGAAAAATGGGATTTTCTTTCCACATCTGGATATGAAGCATTCAATTGGGCTACAAAAAAAATGGGTAACGTTTAAACATTAACGGGAAAATCCTTTAACGTTGTATGTAGTAAGCTTGGGTGACATGGTCATTATAAGCTTCAAAAAATGGGCATGAAATGACTAGGTTTTTATACCGAAAAGGGCAGTTATTCAAATGATTCCGGTATTCGGTTCCTTTGAGGATGGCTTTGCATCCTTCATGATAGTTTTTACAGGGGAGTCGCATGTGTTCCATGCACTGCTCCGCGAATAGACATCGTTGATCACAGATGGTGGTTTTGCAGAGTGGACACACCTGGACTTTCCCACGGCATTCCGCGCAGAACATGTGATGTGAGCCGATGCAAGTGTAAATTGGAGGTTGAGCCACTTCATGACAAACTGGACATTCTAGCAAGTTTTGAAGGGGTGGGTCTTGACCTGGAGATGATGATGATGCCGGTGTCAGAGCAGAAGGGCCACAATTACCCGAATCACAGGCTGCCATTGTATCAAACTATGTTCCAAATCCTGTCCGCGAGCTATCAATTTTTTTGAACTTAAATGGAAATGCTCAATAAAACAGAAAATTTTGATCGAGAATGTAAATATTTCTAGGGCAGATTTGTAAGCAGTTGAAATGTAAGTTTAGCAGACTAACTTAAGAGTTAGTTGTGACTAAATAACTAGATTTAGTATACTTTTTATAATTAAAACTTTTAACTCATAACTTAACACTGTAGTCTACAACTTAGCTATAGTTATAATTACTAACTCGAAGGTGGTTAGAGGCAACGGATGCTATACAAACACACAAGGTCTCCGCCTTTTCCGTAAAGGGGGCGGAGACTATTTTACACAATTTTGGTGCAATTTTCCATGATTGTCGGTTAATTCAAAAATATATTCAGATTCAATTTATCCGGCAATGTTTGAGGAATTTGCCTTGTCCATGTGAATTTTAACAATTTTATCCAGGGAAACGTGGAAAATTATATTTGCAATTTAATTTTCGGATAATTAAGGACCAAATGCAATTCCGAGGTCCAAATTTTTCCCACAGTTCAAAGGGAAACTTTGGTGTTAAAATCTGGAACAAATTTTACTTTGGGCGCTCTCATATAGATATCGCATAAGTTCACTGATTCAGCCAAATTCGAAACCGGATATTTTTTTAACGATGCAATTTGGACCCAGAATGTGCATTTTGCCCCCCAAAAATTCATTTATTTTTATCAGGTGAATAAACAGTGTGGAAATTTAGCTAAGAAAGTTTCAGGGATTTCAGAAATCTCTTAAAATTCCAGTGAAAATAAAATCAAGAAACTCGGCAGGATTTATACAAAACAAATTCTTCCACTGATCAAAATTTTATTATTAAATTCATTTGTGGGATGAGCCAAAGGTCAAAATTTAATTCTTTTGATTGTATATGTACTTTGAAAAGCACACAGTCTTCGATTCCATTACATTATTTACATATATACATATCGTCTGTTAAGTTCAAAAACGAACTATAATTATTTTCATTAATTTCGTTTGACTGGGGTTGACCTGCTCTAGAGGTCAAAGTATTAGAGATGGAGCTTTGGGTAAAGCAACATTATTGTTCGTCATGACCTGCTCTACAATAATGATGCTTGAGCCAAAGCTCCATCTCTAATACTTTGACCTCCAGAGCAGGTCAACCCCACAGTCAAACGAAATTAAGGAAAATAATTAGTCCGATTTTGAACTTAACTGACGATATACTATTCGACTATTCGTCGAGGGCATTTGATTCCATTTCTGCTTGAGCCATCCGACGGCAGAGCAACTCGAGAATCCCCATCGGCTCAAATGTATACGAGTTATTCACCACCAGTCGACTCAAATGACTCAAATTCTCAACCACAACGTCCACAGACAACTCATTATTCCAGTTTATCTGTACCACTTTCAGGCTCTCCATTTTGGCCAGTCCATACTTGATGGCATTATTTGAGATGGTCATGCTGTTGTGATTGTAGCGACCCAAAACTAACGTTCTTAAACCTGTGTACAAACAGAGATTGAATCTGAATCAAAATCAAAATGAAATCAATCATTTTTTCATACCATTTCCTCCCGACATATTCCACACATATGGCTGGCTCCACGCAAGAACGGGAATTCAATATTTTAATCAGTCACTGTATATTATTGTCCATGGATACAACTGACTTTTGTTGAATATGAATATG